>CM045763.1:17013450-17161637 GCA_025200525.1 Camellia lanceoleosa | reverse complement strand
CAAGAATCGCTGATGAAACTTTCCGGGGATTCAAGGTAAGGAACAAACTAAAGTTTGGACACACGATACGCGAAGGTATGGTTTGTTTAGAAGAGTTCTAGATAAAATCATTCGTACATGCAAGAAATCATCCTACGCCACGAAAGTTGATCGCAAGAGCAGATGACAATCTATTCGACTAAGTACTTCAAATGGCCTACAAATTGATTCACAGAATTCTTTTCATGAACCCTTGGGGCAAGGGGCAGATTCACAACCGGGTTCCTTCACAAGATATGCAATTCCATTTTACCAAATGCATTGACAAACACAGTAACTTTTTCATTAAAATTAAACCATGTAACTCTTTCATACAAAGTGTGGTGGTAGTAAAATTATAAGGAAATTTTCATTAATAAATTGGCGCAGATGCTAACCAATTTATACATGAAAAACTAATTTAACCAACAAAGCACTATCCAAAAGAAGAAAACAAAAACAAAAAGACGCCACAAGAACGGCCCTAGATCACCTGTCAGAGTCGGATTCAAGTGGCTCAACATCCACCGCCATAAGGAATCGCAAATCCAATAACCTCAAATAAGTTAGGGCTTTGAGCCACCCATGTTTGAACCCACGATTCTCAAATTTGGACACTTCTTCAACATATTCCGTCCGAGCTGGCGCCTCTCCTCATTAAAGGCCTCCGACACGGCTTTTCTCGCGCTTTAAGCTCTCTAATCGAAGCTCGTCAGTTAGTGCTTTGGAAAGTTTGAGCGATATTCGCCAGATTTGCCTCACCTCAAAGATCAACATCGAGTCGTTTTAGACGCGAACCCTCTTTCTCCGCTGCCACAAGATTTCCATTTCACTTGCGCAATTTTGAATCGCCTCCATTTTTCGACGCACCGCTTGTAAATGGTCAATTCTCCCAAGAGCATCACGCAGCGGCGAACCCAAGTCGGTGATCCTTCCAATCGCCCCAGAAACAATTCGCATGATTAGACGCCTTTAACAAACAAGAGCGAAATGAAGGTGACCTACCAGAGTGCCGATTGAGCGCGAGGCAACGGCCATAATATCGCACGGCAATCAAGGCTTTGTTGTCACCGGCAGAGAAATTGAAGCCACCAAGCCTGAGCCACGGCCGATCCTCGGCGGTCAAGCATCGGATAAATCGCAAGATATCCCCGATCTTGGTCAATAACGAACGGAGCGCACTATGTCCGATTCTTCTGCCGAGGCCGCCATATCAGGCTACCGAACTCGCTTCTCCCTGCACCACGCTTTTGGCCTTGCTCGAATCACCGCTCCCCATCTACCGTATTCTCCACCTCTTTTCCGTCGGTTTGACACAAGAATTCAACCGCCCTCGTAAACGGGTACAAGGGCTTGACTGCCGATCCGATTCGCGATTCACATTCAAATTGGCGCTATCCGCTTGCATTTTTTACGCCATCTCTATAGGGCTTTCCTTCGCCATACCCTCAAAGAAATCGCGGCAGATCCCCAAATTCGCAAAAAATATCCCCGTAAGAGAAATCTACTCGCCCCGAGGCGTATGGTTCGGTGGCCTCAAATGCCGAAAGATGGGCTTTGTCGCCTCTACAACCCTCGTGAGATTCCCACCGGACGGGTAAGAATCACTCTACAATCAAGCGTTTTCCTCAATCGGTTACGAGACCGATCTCTAAGGTTTTTGAAGTCAAGATATATTTAGAGTCGTTGATTGCCTGATGGAATCTAATATTGTCTCGCAAATGAGAAAGTAGTAAGCGGGTTCGCATCAAGGAGAATATGGGCGCCTCCTTGTTTTTCAGAGCTGTCACGAAATATGTGAGTGCGCCTTGATTTCCCAAGAACTACGTTGCCAATCAACCGGTCAATTTCTTTCAACCTATTACCCGCAGAAGATAAAAAGCAATTTAGGAAAAGAGCCGAATAAGAGATAGACCAACAAACATAAGACATTGCGGCAAACTCGGGTCACCCTTATGTCCGAATAGGTCCGTGATCATCCCTTCAAATAACTCCCCACTATATCGACGCTGACCATCACGTTCCAACCCGCTGGCTGAATCGCAAGCATATTCACCAAGTGATGGTCAGATCTTTCGCCCTCGAGAAAATATCGCCCAAATTGACGGAGGATTTGCCATAAGGCGAATAATGCCGAATGGCCGGAATCCCAAGGTTAATCTTAAGGCCGATTCAACTCTATAACCCCATGATGATTCGAAGAAATTTACATTGGGTTGAGAAGGAATCAAACCCCAATAGCGGAGAACGCCCTAAGAAGTGGGTAGGGAAACGAACCCCGCCTCAAGAATGGATAAAAAGGAATACGATCGTTTTTGATCTTCCCTCTCCATGTCGAGAGCGTTGTCCGTTATAAGGGATAAATGGACGCCGCCAGAATAGAAAATGTTGCTAAACCGGAGATACGATCCTAAAGGAGGTCTTTTCAAATGTTTGACCATCTTAGCAAAGAACTAAATATTCGTCAAGCTAAAAATAGCAAATGTAAAATAGGATTACAAAGAAGGAGAAGGAGGAGACTTTACGAAGAGCAATGAGACAAGGAAGACGGAAGAAGTTGCGTAAAACGCGAGTCACGGAGGGATATGCAATCAAGCGATCCAAAAGTCTTAGAAAATCGATGGAATGTGAATTCGGAAGGACCAAAGTTTCCAAACGTAATAAATGCTGAGATACACATGAATAGAGCTGGACAGCGTAATGATGAGTAAAAGGCGTGTGCCTCGACATATTGGCACGTGAAGTCACCGACGCTAAACTTCAAATTAACCAAACACGCCATCAACCCGCCGTTAACAGGAGTTCGGAGGGCAATTGTGGTAGCTTAATAATTGGTGAAGATAAAGGAGGTATGTTTAGAAGCTTGACGTTAGCCTAGATATCCCGCATGATAAGGGGCCGAATAGGATAATAGGTCAATAGGGAGGATCCCTAGAGCCAAATAGTGGAAAAGATAATGATTGAAAAATAGGCCCCGCCCCGAGGATCAAGAAACGAGTATAAATATAATGGCAATGGACTAGAAAAGGTATGTAAGAATCACTTCTAAAAATTTAGTGAACAAGCTTTTGAATAGAGAATCGACTTGTCCGGCTTGAGTGCTAATTCCAAGCACTCGACCGAGTATTTGTATCTTTGTAGGTGACTAGTCGAGGATCATTGGCGCTTTCCAGATCTCAAGAGTATTTCCTTTCCACTTTCCCCACACAAACAAAAACAAAATAATAAAATGGCCACCGACATGTAAAGAAGATTGGCATTGCAAATTTCTATATTTTATCTTTTATTTTCACTTAACGAAACTTCACAAATATCCCCTTTCTCCTCTTTACATTTTCTGCTTTTTTGTATTCAAGAAATTACACTTCACTTTTTATATAATTGTTTATCAACACTATTTCCATGTGGTCGTATTAATGTGACTTAGATGAATTTTGAAATGTGAGGAAAACAAAGCATCTAAGTCGCGGTTACACAAAGTCACATGCATCACTACATGTGAGGAAAAAGTCACAAAGTATATAATTTACAAAGTCAAAAGTCACATGCATCATCAATCATCGCATGAAGTCACATGCATCATCAGACACGCATTAAAGTCACATGCATCACGATCACACAAAGTCACATGCATCACAAAGATCACCGCGACAAAGTCACATGCATCACCGTGATCGCCGCAGAAAGTCATATAGCATCCGAGGAAAACGAAGCATACAATTTATTACGCTTAAAGTCTTTGCATCATCGATGAATGTTGGACGACATTACGCCGAGCTACAATTTATTATCGCACTATAGGTATTGTGCCCATGTGAATTTCTAAATTTATAATGGGATGAAGGGGTGTAACAAAACAACAAAACAATTAGACCCTTTGTGTTTAAAAACTACCCTATGCAACTCCAAATAGATTCATAAACCTTGAAGATAAAATATTATAGAGTTATAATGTATTGAAGATTAATTTGTAGTAGAGTTAGAATGAATGGGTTTTAGATGTACGTAACTTGAAAGTGTTATAAATAAAAGCTAGCCTAGTATGCGCACAAGAACAACACCGACTCAAATCAACACATAGTTAACTTCAAATTAAATTGGTCAAATTTCTTCAATTAAATTAAATGAAATATATAAGGTGAAAAGTGAAATTAAATATATTGTCAAGGAAAAAAATTGAATTATATTTGTAAGTTTAAAAATGAAATTAAATTTGTAAGCGGATTTGAACTTTGCTTAAAAGTCTAAAATTAAATTGCTTAAATTTTAGATATGCACCGAGTAGTAAATAAAAGTCAAGGACAACTTGTATAAAGTTGATGCATAGTTGTTCAGTCATAAAGTCGACGTGACAACTCTGATGCATAGTTGTTTACAATAAGTTCAAACATACAGCTACCATGTGTATATGTGGTATAAATATCGCATCATACTACAACAAAAGTTCTATAGCTATTTCGAGCTATATCATCATGAGATATATGGTGGTTAATCTATATTCAAGAATGGGTCACTATTGGGTTGTAGATGGAGATGAATTTCAATACCCATTAAATCCAAATTTATGCTACTCACATGTCGCCAATACCATGAGAGCCGGTGGGAATTTCGATAACTCGAGCAAACGCTTCATTGAGCTATGTCGTGAAGTTAATATTAAATTTTTCATTTGCTAGCTTAGATGCAGATGCCAACCGACACCAAGCAGCTTGTTACAAAGGGCATTGTATTGTATTCGCGATGAAGTTAATTGCATGACCCAACGTTTGCAAAGGTCCGAACTAATGAAGACCGCAAATGAGCGTGCCGAAGATGGGTTAATGGATGATGCACACCTTACCGAGCATGGATGTTATATATGAATCTGATATTGAAATGTTAGATGATGATGATAATGAATGAAATTGTTTGGATGAATGACCAAACCATTTATCTTATAATAGATTTGTAATGCTTATCCATGACTTATCAATGAAGAGAGAAATTTCACTAGTTTTTGAATAGTTCTTAGAATTCTACAAATTACAAATACCTTTGCTTTCTCTCCGTTATTGTTATTATGAAGAACGCTAGTTGAACTAGGCTTTCATGATTTCATGCATTATTGATGTGGAATATAATGATCATACTGAATGAACTTGGTTACATGTATGACCAAATGTTTTCATTCAAGATAATGGCTTTGCAATGCTTATACATGAGTTATCAATAGGAAGAGAAATTGTGAATCTAATCTTGACATGTGTACTTATGAATGTAGTGATTTCATAAACTTGTGTTCATATAATAAATAGTTGAAATACATCCGTAGTTAGATGAACAACAACATTGTCTTACACTCTAGTAATGAAGATACACAACATAGAACATTGTTTACTTACATTATTTCGCCAATCATCGCCAATTCTCTATTGCTTGCTTCTGCCATTTCAATGTAGTAAGTTGTCACATCGCCACAGTAAACTGTTTTCTGGTGCTTGCTTTTTTAATACAGTAAGAAGTCACTTCGAACTGACGATTTCAGTACAAATTGGTGTTTGCAAAAAATTATAAATTAAATCATAAAATGAATCAGAGGCTTTAATTTTCTTTGTGTTAAAGCAATACTGTTCATAAATAACTATGAAACGGAGTGAAAGTAAATACCCCCAAGTGTCTTGAAATGCCCATGAGTTAAGTTACATGAGATTAAATCGAAATTATTTTCTCAGTCGCAGACAGCACTGTGAAACACACCCACAGTGAAGTACCTACACAGAACATGTATCCCTACCAAAACTTATGTTGCTTGGGGTTCTTTGAATAATGAGGGAGTAAAGTTGAAATACAATCTCAAATCGCATGAGAATGAGTCACCCACAACAAGTAAGAAGATGTTGAGCATGTAATTACCAAAAACTTTTGTCATTGGGGTTCTTCAATATTGAGGGGAGAAGTTGAAATACAATCTCAAACCGCATGAGAATGAGTCACCCATACCAAGTAAGAAGATGTTAAGCATGTACCTCACCAAAACTTTGTCGCTTGGGGTTCTTCGACATCGAGGGGAGTAGTTGAAATACAATCTCAAACCGCATGAGAATGAGTCACCCACAATCAAGTAAGAAGATGTTGAGCATGTACCTCGCTTAAAAACTGCCGCTTGGGGTTCCTCAACATCGAGGGAGTAAAGTTGAAATACAATCTCAACCCAAGCATGAGAATGAGTCACCCACTAATATCGAGTTGTAATAAAAATAGCCACCAATGGTGGCAACGAGCTCATTGCTGACAAAAATCGATTTTGGGGAACCACACAACGTCAAAGGCAAATGGTTGAGGGTCCAAAGATAGGAGTTGGGGTTCTTGGAGTGAAGAGGGCCACAATGATGATAGGAATGAAGGAATGTGGGTTAGCAAATTAAAGAATTTGGGTAATCGGAGAAACTATTTATTATTATAGAATTTGGGTCCAGTTGGAGGGCTAATCTATTCTATTATTGTGTTTTTGTTTTCTTAATGTTGTATGTGTGTGTGTGCGCACGTTGTTTAAAAAAATCAATGTTCTTCAAATTTTGATTATATTATCAGATTTTGTACCTTTTTTTTTTTTGGGTAGTCTTATGTAATCCTAAATTTGTGTGTTTGTATTTAAAAAAAAAAGTGTTCTTAAATTTATCATTATGTTATCAAATTCTTTGGGAAAAAAAAGTACAGAATAATAAATAAAATTTATGTAATTATTTATTTTGTGTTTTTTGTAAAGAAATAATTATGTAATTAAAAAAAATTATTTAAAAAAAACTCGTATGAAAACTTATATAATTTATTATTGTAAAATGAAAATCCACATAGTACCAAATGTAGCACAACTTGAATCTCTTTATGTATATAACCACTGCTTAAATCCATTGTGACATCATGATTTGAATATTTGAAGTATTTAGGAAATCATCAAAATAAGTAAGAATAAAAATTGTAAAATTCTATTTTCAAATAAATAAGTATGGCACATTTACATCCTCTCACAAGTTTGATTTACAAAAATTATAACAAAGACTATAAATAAAAAAACTATACACTCCATATCACACCCGCTAATGCCCTAACTCGCCTCAGCCCCCACAACCTCAATCGTGGACCTCTCCGCCTTCTACAAGAGACTCTCTCAATATCCTGCTCCCCAATTGTAAATGTGTATCAAGTAAGCACTCTCCCTACATGTGGCCTCCACCGACCGCTCAGGAGCTCGTGGAGTGTAAACCTCCTCTCCTCGTGATATGCCGCCTCGATCCTGTCTCGCCAAAGATCGGACATCACGTGAGTCAAAACTCCCTCATTTGGTGCAATCAGATCACTATTCGCAGTAGACCTCAACCTCGCTTCAAGACTCCCAACTCACCAAGGACGCTTTCACACGACTATAACCTCGACCTCTTCCTCACGCCTGGGAGGGCTCAATATGGGCCTCATCCTCAACGTGGAGATGTTAGTGAGAATTGCATCATGTGTACTCATGGTCATGGTCGAACTAGTCCCCACAAAAGTAAGTGCATGTAGTGTGGGACTAGGTGATGTACATGTATCAACCCCAACACTACAAACACCGAATCGGCTCGTGGTGGTAATCGGGTGGGTGGGGTAACAACGCCATGCATGTATCGGGCGGTTCAATCGTGGTCACCACGTAAGGTATGCCAAGATGTCGGTAGGATGTATGTGGAAGGAATCGAGATATGTACGAGTAGCATGTGGGGTGACTCGATGTCGAGCCGATCAAGTGAAGGCGCCGACGGATGGCGCCGATGTGTTAGAGCAACACGACTGTACACCATAGTGGCTAAAATGCATTTATCTCCGATGAGCAAGCTAGATCGCCGCATAATAAGTCTCGGATCTTCGCAACGACCTACAAGGCATGCCGCCCATCACGTCGAAAATGGCGCCTCACCAAGTGATATGACCTCCTAGCTCCAACCACCAACAAAAATTCGGACGATTAGGCTACAGCTGACTCAAAGTAAATCAATTATGATCTTAATAATTATCTCGACACATACTATAATACTCACCAAAGGTTTCAAGATAAGGCCCAACTCCTCGATATCCTGACTGCATAAGTGGCTCGACACGACTAGTAGGCGGTATGTTGCCGATACCACAACATGTAAGGGTCGAAAGAGGGGAGCACCTTATCGCTCCAGTTAGCCTGTACAATACTTTCCCGACGAGTATCCAACAACTATACATATTGCATATAAAACAGACTCCGCCAAGGCCACCACGCCTATCGTTGACGCATAACCACCACTCTGTCGAACCGATCCCAAGACGATCGACTCGACCAAACTATTTGAGGACACGATGGGGAGATGCCACCAACCACGCCAAAACAAATAAGTGGCACTCGCCATCCATATCTCCCGACCTAGTTAGTAGTAGTCAGAACGATTAAGGACCCCAAAGATAATGTCGCCAGATAAACTACAATAACGACAAGTATATTAAAATTCGCTCGTGAACTCAAAACATATATAATGAACAAGACAACTAAAATTGAGAGCAAAATTTCATACCTCACCCTCGATCATCCGGTCGAGCTAGTCTCTATAAACTACGACTACGTGGGTCGAGACGACCTCGCTGCCTAAGTCAACCCTCCACCGCTACCTCGAGGTCCGGTGGCAACCGTGATGTCTCCTCACCCATGGAAGCTCACCAGGACCAACCACTTGCCGCCTAGATGGGGCAATGCGAATCAATCTCTCCCACGCCCAAGTCTGCAATAGTTTGAACGCAATTACAATACTGATATATGTCATACAATATGAATTGACATGTAATAAAATTCTTACTAACTCAGAAGTAAGACAAGTGGTCCTCCGATCTCCTCAAGACCCACCGAAGCCGCCGACATAGCATCCTATACAAGTATGCCAAAGCCACGCTACCCCCACCAGATCGCCAATCTCGCTAATGTCTTCAAGAAGGGTAAGTACATCACTTGAGTAGTGTTCAGGACTTATCAGGAGAAGTATCCCCAATAAGCCACGTAATATATGCTCAGCATGTCATTGCACTCAACTCATCTCGAGCATGATCCGAAGAAAACCAAACCGCCACCAACCACCTCACCTCAATCTACTTGCTATAAGTCCGCAGCGAGATGCTACTCAATAGCACAAAGACATAGGGCTATCCATTGCTTCCCTTGTCAATGATGGATCAACTCCAATAATCGCCGCCCATCAATCCGTATACCATATAGGACAGATACGTCCTGCAATGTGACAGTGGCCTCCCCGATTGGGAAATGGAATGTATGAGTCTCTGTGCGCCACCTCTCAACGAGAGCAGTGATAAGTAGGTGGTCCAGTCTAATATGCCCGATACAGTAGACACCATAGAATCCCGCGCGTAGTATATACTGCAAGACTCTATGGTCCAACGGATGCTCCCACAAGCTAGAATCCTGGCAAGGTGTCAACATGGTGCGGCCTCATCCCCGCATAATGTAATGACTAGTTTAAATAATAGCATTATCACGTAATATAAAACAAAATGGAGGGTATTTTAATTGTAAGCGTAAAGTCCAACAAACGTTATCAAGATACCAAACGCCCTGATATACCGCCACCGATGTGGCCGATCAAAAGTGAGACCTCTCGTACATGTGCCATGATGCCTATACAAGTGAAATATTATATCATAACAATAAAAATCTCTATTTAATCATAACAAAAAACTGTAATTATTCCATAAATTACGATTTGTAAAAGAAAAGTATACTCAAATTTATTTCAAAATTTAAATGTATGATACTATATATGGAAGCAATTTACTAAAATGTAATTAATTTTTATTTCAAAACCTCTATTGGTTAATCAGAATTTAACTATAACAATTAAACTCTAATTAATTCCATACATGACTTCAAAAAAAAATGTGCTCAAGTTATTTTAAAACTATAAATTTATGTGCCACTAACATGGAAGCAATTCACTAAAATCTAATTATAATCATAAAAAAACTCTAATTATTCCATAATTTATGATTTTTAAATATATATATTTGTACTTTAAGATTTAAAATTATGTGTCATTAAATATGATAAAAATTCAATAGAATCTACCGCTATGTATGCTATAACTAATATAGAAATCTTTTTCAAAAATAATTTTAGGGCCTCGCCACATAAGCTTAATAATGACCATGAACATAGTGTATTAACATGTGGATAGTTTTCAGACATAAATTTTTGCCAAAAAATTGAATGAGAATTTTTTTTCCCAATAATAGGTTGATGATTACATTTATGGTATATTTGACAAAACTTAATTATTGATTTTGTAATGCTAGAAGTTTAAATAAATTATAAAATTTTTAAATTACATAAATTTATTCATAAATTGTAAATGTGAACAATGGTTGCAAGATTCAAAATACTAAATTTATTCATAAATATTAAAATTTCAAATGGTAGAAGAACTATGTAATTAAGTATAGAATTTTGTAATACATATTTTCAATCAAGTACACAAAAAAACTTAGGCCTATGTGGTACAGCTTAAATGTTTTTGCATACATATTTAGTTTAATTTATTTGTTTAGTATGTTAATTGTAAATTTTTTTAATATAAAACAATTACAATATATAAAGACTTAAAAATTAGAAATGATCTATTACAAATAAAAATGATCTAATTAAATGTACTACCCTCACAAATAAAGAATTAAATGATCTATTACAAATAAAGAATTTAAAATGATCTATTACAATATGTAAGTATACAAAGGTCTCCTCCTACGGTCGGCAAGATAACTTTTTCTCGGCGACTTTGAGTCAGAGCTAGCCTCTTACTTAATAAGTGCCACTTTCTCCGCTATTTCTCAAACCAACTCGACCTAACAAAGGTGCATCACCCACCTCGCCCAACACACAGGGATCTACACTCGACCATACAAGGCCTCAAACGGTGCCATGCCAATACTCGATTGAAACTATTGTTATAGGCAAATTCCACTAAGGGCAAATGCCTCTCCCATGAACCCTTAAAGTCCAAGACACACCAAGCATATCCTCAAGGATCTCAATAGTACGCCGGATTGCTCGGTCCGAGGATGATATGCAAGATTAAAGTCAATCTAGTGCCCAAGGCACTCGCAAACTCGCCACAACCGATTAGTGAAACGCGGATCTCTATCTCGAATAATCGCCACAGGACCCTGCAATTTCACTATGTCCCTAATGTACAAGTCGGCCAGATAATCTATCGAGTCACTTACGCGCATAGAAATAAAATGCGCCGACTTAGTCAATCGGTCAACGATCACCCAAATGGCATCACTACCCCGTTGAGTCCTCGGAAGGCCCACAACAAAGTCCATTGTAACATGCTCCCACTTCCACTCAGCTATAGGCAAGGGTTGTAACAAACCCGCTGGCCTCTGATGCTCGGCCTTCACTTATTGACAAGTAAGGCACTTTGATACAAACACAGCCACATCCTTTTTCATACCTCTCCACCAAAACTGGTGACTAAGATAATGATACATCTTTGTGTCTTCCGGATGCACCGCAAGGCGCGAATGATGAAACTCTCAGAGTACTTCCTCTCAAGAAGACTCCAAGATAAATAAACATCACAGATCTCACACTTTGGTCAAGATACACAAACCTCTTTTCTACTTTCCCATTAGAAATCTTCTCCGAAAGGATTCCACCTCAAGGTCACCCTCCAAGCACTTCCAACACTCGGTTCACAAGTGTAGGTTGTGCAACAACTGAAAACAAAGTTGCGAATTCCACAGACTCGCCCAGTTGCAATTCAAACTCATTAAGATTACCCAACATTTGCCATTCTCAGATGGCGATAGAGATACATCGCTAATCGGCTTTCTACTCAAAGCATCAGCCACAACATTGGCCTTTCCGGGATGATAATACAAGTCAAAATCATAATCCTCTATGAATTCCATCCACTTCCTCTGTCTCAAATTTAAGTCTTTCTATGTAAACAGATATTTCAGACTTTTGTGATCAAAGAACACTTTAAATTTCTCACCATACAGATAGTGCCTCCAAATCTTCAAGGCAAATATCACTGCTACTAACTCTAGGTTATGTGTGGGATAATTTCTCTCATGTGTTTTCAACTGCCGTGAGTCATAGGCTACCACTTTACCCTATTGCATCAATACACCACCTAAACCTTCCCGTGAAGCATCACAATAAACTGAATAACAAAAACCTCTCTTCGGTATAATCAATACTGGAGCAGTAGTGAGTCTAATCTTGAACTCTTGGAACGACCTTTCACAAGTCTCACTCCACACAAACTTGATTTCCTTTCTAGTCAACTTAGTCAAAGGTGAAGCTAGTCTAGAGAAATCTTTCACAAACAGACGGTAATACCCGGCCAACCCTAAGAAACTATGAATCTCGAAAGCATTCTTAGGTTGTGCCCAATCTTGCACTGCTTCTACCTTGGATGAATCTACAACACCATTCTCTTGACACTACATGACTTAAGAATTTGACCTCTTCCAGCCAGAAGTCACATTTTCCAAACCTAGCATACAGTTTATGGGCTCTAAGTAACTCAAGTACTACTCATAAATGTTCCTCGTGTTCCTCCTCATAAGATGAATAAATCAAAATGTCGTCCACAAAGACAACCACAAAACAATCTAAGAATTCACTAAGATCCGATTCATTAAATCCATAAACACAGCTGGAGCATTAGTTAGCCCAAAATGCATCACAAGAAACTCATAATGGCCATACCACGTACGGAATGCCGTCTTTGGGATATCCTCCTCCTTTACCCTCAATTGATGATAATCCGATCTCAAGTCTATCTTAGAGAAATAACAAGACCCCTTCAACTGATCAAACAGATCATCTATACGAGGCATTGAGTACTTATTCTTAACAATAACCCGGTTCAACTTTCTATAATCAATACAAAGCCGTAATGCTCCATCTTTCTTTTTAGCAAAGAGAGCCGGCACTTCCTAAGGTGAAGTACTAAGGCGAATAAAATCCTTATCTAACAATTCCTGGAGTTGAATCTTCAACTCACTTAATTTAGCAGGTGTAAATCTATATGAAGTTATAGAAACCAAAGGCCATGCCGCACACTAAATCAATAGAGAACTCGATCTCGATGAGACTCAGAACTAACAAGATCCTTGGGAAAAACATCCGAGTATTCACAAACTACCATCGCAATTCAACTCAAATTTCATCACACTCACTACTCAAAAGCTAGCAAGGAGACAACTAAGTTCACTCGCCCACGCGATCACATACCGCTGATAAGACTCTATCCACCCGTCCCCCAAGAAATAAAGCAATCACCGCCAAGGTACATACAAGAACCTTTTGACGGTAGTAATCTATAATAGCCCTAAGATAACGATAACTACCCATACCCAATATGACATCAAAACTAAGCATGTCAATCAATACAAATGCAAAAGGTAATCGACGACCAGCAACCTCGATGTCACAACCCCGACATCTTTGTTTCAAGACTGTCTGACCACCAATAGGTAATTCTACACAAATAGGAGATGCTAACTGTGCCAACTCCAAACCCAAAACTAATGCAAACGCATACGAAATAAAAGAATGGGATGCACTCAGATTAATCAACCCATTAGCAGTTGAATTGCAAAACAAAAGGTACCTCTCACTACAGAAGGAGTGTGTACAAGATCCGCCCTACAACTGTATACATACGTCTAGTAGGCCTCTACCAACCTCGCCACCCTCGTAACATAAGCCCGATGCATGATTGAGTCAAGAGACTTCGATTGGCCCTCGAGGGTCAGGCCGATCAGACGGGCCGGTAACTCAGGTATGTCTCAACTGTGACGCACTAAGTGTACCACTCAACTGGCAAAACCTCTTCAGTGCCCTGCTTGCTCAAGACCGATAACAAGTGAGCGGCTAGCCTTTTCCCGACTCTAGCTCAAAACGAAGTCGAATATGATGTCGCTTGCCCTCCTCCTCTCTCGAGGACAAGCCGAGACTCAGGCCCAACTAACCACACTTAAAGCAAGTAAAATCTCCCTACCCACCTCTCCTGTAACTCGAACTCGGTATTGGAAAAGTGGACCTCGACCGAGTTCTTTGGGACCGCTGGGTAGGAACCTCTCGCCCATCGCCTCCCTAATTATCCCGACTTCTCCTGAGCCCTCATCCTTTCATCTTCGCGCATAATAGTTTCAAGGTGGGTCGCAGACGCACAAGGCGCTCATAATTCTAGTCATGGAACCGCAACTTTATACATTAGCCCGATCCTAACCTCTTTTCAAACTCCAAACAACAAATAGCCCTCGCCGCCACCAATTCAGTAAACCTCGACAGATTAGTAAAGGTTGCCTCAAACTCACCTATTGACGGTTCAACCGCAACAATTTAGAGAATTGATCTTCAACTTCTCCCTAACCGTGGAAGGTAGAAATTTATCCCGAAAGCCTCAACAAAAGCCTCCTGTTCTCCAATGCGCCCACGCCAAGATATTTCCACCATCGACCAAGATCCTCTTCAACCGAAAGACGCCAAGGTCACTTAATCGATCATCCTCGATGCTAAGCATCTCAATGTCTTCACTAATCGCTCTAGCCACTCATCGCTTTCAAGGCTCTCGATCACCCACAAACTCATCCGGATTCGACCGAAGAACTCCTCTTCGTAAAAGATGGCCCCGCTTCAGCCTACTTGGGCTTGGACTCGATTTTCACCATGAGAATGTCTATAGATTCCTCAATGTTCGACCATTTCACGGGCTAAGGCACCCATGGCTCGATGACTAACTCGTTCACCACATTGGCTTGACGAATTTTTTCTCCTGCGTTTAATGTCATCCCAGATCGCATTTCATGCCCCATAGGTCTACCACGCCTACCACCACCACGCCCACGCCCGCACATCCTAATAGAGGTAACAACAGAGATTAGCATATTCACAAATGTGACAACGCTTAACTTATTTGTGTCCTAATACATTGACAACAACAAATTATTCCACATAAGCACATAGTCACGTAAACACATACGATTTTATTCCTAGATAATGATCACACACGCTGTTAGAGTTCCAATTAGAAATAGCAAGGATCAAGTGCTCTTCCAATAGGACTTCTAGAAAATCGAGACTTAATCAACATCTTAGAACCAAATCCCATACTCACATATGCATATAAGCATGTTATCACAAAAGTATACAATACATGCTAACGCCTCAATCAAGCGAGACAACCCATTGTGGTACTAACCACTTCTCACGCACTCCAAAGTATTCAAACCCCAGACGCCTCGATACCAAGTTGTAACGCCTCAAAATAATACAATGAACCTATCTATCATGCGGAAGAATATAATAGAAATACAATACTTTCATTCATCGAAGTTTATCGCTTAACAACCGCTAAATGCCATGCAAGCTTACATCTTCCCAAGTCATTGCTTGGTTGTACAAAGTGAGTCTCACTCATTACATCTTAAGTCCTTGGCTTTACAATTAACAATCATACAAATAGCAAAACATAATCAAGAAGCTCTTGCTTCCGAAAAGTTCCCCCTTGCTATTGCCTTGGCAAGCATCTCACCGCACCAAAATGGTATTCCCATATAGGGTGAGCCATAGCCCAGTAGAAATAATCTAACACAATATATGAGATTTAGCAAAGGCATAAGTACCATATGCATAAACAATGCCTGTACCAAAACATCCACAAACTTGCATACTCACATCATGCTAAGTTGTTCAAACCCTAGTCCATTTTCCTTCGATTCGTTTCCAATTCATCTATACTTCTCAATTCATGAGTTAAATTCATTATCTTTCATTAACCAAACTGAGACTACAACTCAATGGCTTTTCCTAATTATACAAAACACACATAAACACTTCTATCTGCCATTTTATGGATATTTTGTCCGAGGGAATCGGCACCCATGTATACTCTCCAATATACCATTTTACAGATATTTCGTCCGAAGGAATCGACACCCATTTATATATAAAATTTTGGGTCTTTCACTCAAGACACTTCGGCCAACTTGCTTTAAATCGAGTCCATCCCCTTTCTCCTCCCAAACAAATATACATATGCAATATATTTATAAACATAATCACATATGAAGTACATCCCCTTTCTCCTCCCAGTAAACACACATAAACAATGTATTTATAAGATGGTCATATTCAATGACACCAACAATGGATTAGCATTAAATCGCCTAATCCTCATGTAATTTTTACAACAATCATAGCTATCCTCCACTGATAGCCCAACACATTTATCTCTAAACAGATATTCAATCTCAAGATAAATAGTTTATTCACAACTTTCAAAACTGTAAGATAATACATATCTAATTTCACCATCTATACCCATAACCTTTCAATTTCACATTTTCAATGCTAATCCCAATTATTTATACAAAATAATAATTTAATCAAAATTAGGGCAAAATCTTCCTCTTTCCAAATATCAACCCAAACACCAAAATCAACTATTTTGGCACAACATGATCTTATATTCAAGCCTCATACTCCTTTACCTCATATTCATCAAAACTCCTCTTTTCATTTCACACCCAAATCCTAGATTTGTCCAAACCACAACCAAATCTCATAATCTATACACAACAGCAATTAACTAAGCTAAAGACTATATTATAGTATAGAAAATCCCTACCTCAAGCTTAGAAGAGAAGATGAGCAAAACAAGGTTGAAAATCCAAAGATGTCGAAACCAACTTCTACTTGGATCAAAACAAAGCTCTTGAATAGCTCTACACTTAATCTCAAAGGAGCAAGGTAAGGAGATGCTTCCAAGAGAGTAGATCTAAAGATCTTTGAGCAAAAAGTGATTTTGGAGAGGAGGAGTGACTCACGCCTTAGAGGAGAAAGAGAAGAAAAGTAAAGAAAAGGTTAAGTGAGGGACCTATTTATAGTGCTAGGTCATAATGAAATAAAGTCCCAAAGTCAACCCAAAAGATCAAGTCAAAATTCCCAAAAGTAGGCCCAAACTAGACTGAACTGAAAAAATGTCTCATAGGGTTTACCCTTGCAACACAGGGGTCGACCCTATGAAGAAACTTATGTTTGACAACATACAAGAGGGTCGACCCTTAGACAAGAGGGGGTTGACACTATTTTTCAGCAACCAACACACAGACATAAGAGGGTCGACCCTCCCCAGTCTAGTGTCTACCTTATTTTTCAGCAACTAACACACAGACATAAGAAGGTCGACCTCCCCAGTCTGGTGTCTACCCTTAGAATATAATTTCCAAGTCTCCAAGGAACTTTTGACAAGAACAAGTGCGAACAACCAAACCCAACAAGTTTAAATCGGATTATACTCCTCCAAAACCAACCCATAACAACACCAAAGATTTTCAAAATAAAAATAAAGAATTCGAATACACTTCCCAAAAGCTTTGAAGAACATAAGTGTTACAATTGCAACCTGTTATTTTTTAATAAGAATTTATATTTGTTTTAGATTTTTTTAATATATAAATTATTTTTTTAATTTTTTATAAAAATAATTTAATAGTCCCATCACTAACCATAATGTATGAGAAAAATTGAAAATGGTGCGATAGTAGGTATAAGAGAAGTAAAAAAGACTTGTGGGTTGGGAGAAGTCAATAAATGCTGAGATTTTTTTTAAATTAAAAAATTAGAAAATTAAGATTGAGATATTAAAATTTTCACTAGTGGAAAATACATATGGCCTCTATGGAAAGGCATCATTTATTCACCTTTATTTTATTTTATTAGTTTTTATGGTAGCATCGGTTAAGAATTGATAGACCTAATTAATAACATCAGTGAGACAAGAAACATACACAAGAGTAAAAGAATAATCTAAATTATAAAAATTTACATTATGATTTGAAATACAATACAATACAAAGAGATGTTGATCTTCTAACTATAGATATATTAGGACAACATGATATGATTATGAAATACCAAAATACTCTTATTTGAAAAGATGTGATCAAATAATTGATATATAATACTTATCAAAATCCATACTATCTAAATGGTATCACTTAAAAATATTAATAAACTCTCTCTCTCTCTCTCTATAAGCAAAGCTAGAACATATTCCTCTTTCAAGAGGTGCTCCTTAAAGCGTAGGATGCGTCTCACACAACCTACAACTTTTCTTACATTTTTGTAGTGCGAACATATATACATATATCTATATATATAATCCTTTACGTCTAAATTCTCATACCACCCAATAAAGTGAGGCTGAGTGGTCATCTCTTCTATTTGGGTATTAGGATATGTCTAGAAGGCAATTATTATTGAAACTAGTAAACTGGAAAAATAAAAAATGATTTCAGATATAGACAACCTTGTACTCATCCACATTGTACTAACTAAACCCAATTTAGGAGACATTAGTCCCACATAAACTTTCCATGAATGATGTTGAACCCGTGAATAGACCTCCCCACAAACCTCTTAACCACTGTTGGTGAAGTTATTGGTTGGTTTTGGTGTTATGATTGGTGAAAGGAGTAGAATTTATGAATTTGTATTGGGTGATTCAGAAATATAAAAGAATATGATAAAATATTATTAGTGTGAGGTATGACACGTGGCACTTAAGACCAATCAATAATTTTTATTACTCTTGAGTCACTAGCCTTGCTTCTTTACTGATTTGTTTGTCCCTCAGTTTCATTAAGGACCAAGAAGGAAAATCCACTCTGCTTTTGCTTCTTCTCCTTCTTTTTTTCTCGTTTTTTTAATCTTTTGTCATCTTCCTTTACTTTTTTCAATGATTCATTTAAAAGTGTGTTAGGATCATGAATTTGAATAAAAATTTAAATTTAAAAATAAAAAGAAAAAGATAATCAATAAATATCTTTTTCCATCTCAAATTCTTATATAAATTTATGATCCAAATTAGGAGTGTAATTCAGGATTAGAGTTTGTCCAAACCCAACACAAGTTATGCTGAAAACTATCCAGTCTTAATTATAACTCAAGGTTGTCTATCCAAGTCCGACAAGGCGGTGAGGGTTCTGTATGACACATTGATATCTTGATATGTTTTGCTACCTGCCGAGTGCTAAGCATTCCATCATGGTTATATATCTGCAACTCTTGTTGAATTTGCTGCTTAATGGCTACATTAACCAAATTCTTTCTTAGAGACCAAACTGTCTCTATGGGGAAAAAACGCTATATGTTGGTATCAATTACTTAAGGTCTTGTCTCTGGCTTCTAATTTGATTCAAGATTAACTTAAGGTTATTCAATTCCTCTTTTATGCTTGGTATCAGCCTTTTTTTGGCTCTCTGAATTTGCTGCAAATTTTGTTATCAAGAAAAATGAGAAGACATGCATAGTGCTGTCTGATCAGACTAATTATCCTTTTTAATTTCAGGAATGGGCTACAGATTCTCCATTTGTTATATCACCAAGAATAACTTTTGCAGACAGTGCGGCTTCTGGTGGCTTGATGGCCTTGGGATACACGATAGCAGCTATCCTAAAACGAAGTAGCCATGAATTCTCTGATGAAAGGGTGTGTGTGAAAATTGATTGGATAGAACAACTGAACCGCCATTATGTTCAGGTAACACTCTGCTTGCTAGAGAGTACAATGATGGAGCCGTACACCATAATTTTTTCAACAATGATTTAGACCACTAAAAAATACGTCACCAATAGCACTAATGCATTGGAAATGACAAAAAAAAAAAAAAAACTAGGCATAGAAAGTGGACGGAACCCACTGCCACATCATTAGTGCTCTCCCTAGTGCTCCATTTTTAGTGCTTCCAAGCATTTTTTTAATTTTTTGTCTCTTAATTGTTGTAAACTTTAATCTCTTCATTAGAGCTAAAGATTCTAACTAAAAATGGATGCTATTTTCATTGCAGGTGCAAGGAAAAGATCGCCTACTTGTAAAGTGTGTGGCCGAGCAGTTGAATTGAAGGGTCATACGTTCCTCGTACTTTTATAGAACAAATACAGCTGGAGAAACTTGTAGATAAGGTTATGGTATAGAAACTTCCAGAGCTTCTAATGTCTTTTTCCAAGCACTCTTTTCCTGATCTAATCATTTTGCAGGCATTACCAGATGACTTGAAGACAAAACTCAGCATGGATGATGATCTGGTGGTAGCAAGTCCCAAAGAAGCACTTTCTCGAGCTGCGGAGAGGGTTGCCATGAGAAATAAGAATCTCAGGAGGTGTAATTTTCTAACCCATATTTATCGTTGTAGTTTTGGCTCACATTTGACAATTATGTTTGTCATACATTCTTGGTGTGGCTTTAGAGACATTTCTTCATTTGTTTGAGATTAAGTCATTGATGTGGTTGAACTATAGTTGTTTGTGGCACCAACTTATTTCAGCTGCTTGGAGATGATAGTATGTTGTCTATTCCCGCTCCCCTCCTTTCGAAGCTATCTATGGAATTGAATTATATGTTGAAATCTTTCTTCTTGCCAGTTGTTTTCCTTTTGATTCTCATTGTTATTATATTCAGATAAAGATTAAATAAGTAAAATTGTATTTTGCACATTATAAAAAAAATTAGAACTTAACACTATCTCAGAAGGCTTATTAGAACAATAAATGATCCAAACTCAAAATAAGCAAGTAATTAGTGTCCTGACGTGTACAATATCTATCTATTAGGTAGACCAAGTGTGGGGATATATTTTCTGAGTATCAACACGTGGCAAGGTGACGCCGACGTGTCAGCCGAGGTGCCACGTGTCCTAGTCGTTGTGCCGAGGTGATCTCGGCAAGGCCGAGGTTTCATCCGAAGATATCAGAATCCGAGATAAGCAGAAGAGGGACAAGAGTCCAAAGATAAAGAAAGACTTCATGATGGATAAGGATAATACTCTTGGGGAGTCTATCCTTATCTCTTGAGGAGTTCAAAGTAAGTACTAAATTAGAGTCCATAGAAGTCAGGCTTCTAGTGGGACTGAGATTGAGTTAACTATAAAAGAAGAGGCACCCCGTGGGTCTAAGGTACGCAATTTATGCTTTGAGCAGTGATTTTAGCACTTGATTATCTTTGAGAGATATACTGACTTGATCGTCGGAGTGCCCTGTGGAAGAACCACCACCGAGCCTTCTTTTCACAGGATAGCCAAGCCATCCATTCTACCAAGGTTTCTAGCCGACATTAGGCGGGTAGTGTGATCGAAAAATCACTTACACAATTTGGCGCCATCTGTGGGAAGCGAAAGAAGAATAGATGGCCAAGAATCTAACATAAGGAAAAGATTAGGACAACACTCACCGGAGTGAAAGACCTATCAACCTCGATATCGGGAGACGATTGCAACACGTAAACTCATGACCAGATCACGAGCAAAAGACGCCGCCAGAGGATGACACTTCAAAGAAGACAGACCAAACCAAGTACTACAACGAAGATAACCTCCAAGTATGGAGAGATAGGTGCGTACGGAGAGACGAAGAAGGAAAAGAGATGGCAAATAAATTGGTGACCCGTAGCTTGGTCGTCAATTTTATGATGCAAAACAATGTCATGCAACCGCCTTCCCATCGCATGACACACCGATATTAGCGGCCAACACCTGTAAGGAGGACAGATCCCCATGGCCCCTCAACACACCAGGAGCGGTAAGCACTCTCACCTGCCTTCCAGGGAAGTCGGGCGAGAAGAACCAAGAAGAGAGGAGTCCCGAAGGACAAATCACACAAAGGACGCAGAGCCCAAAGAACATCGGCGCGTTCAAAGGCAGGCGCTATGCTTTGACACAACCCACGGAGAGAGATCAAAAAGGGCCCACCATGAAGCCGAGAGCAGTGCGTCGAAAATACTAAAGTCAAGAGATAGTCGAGCTCCTAGGCAGAGCAAAGAAGACTTGAGAGACTATTTTAAAAGGAAGCAACAGAACGTAGACGCCGAGGTTAACTCACCTGACAAGCCAAGGACACCATTCTCGGTAGAATTAGATAAGTTTGAGGCACCAAAGAGATTCAAGATGCCGAGGTTTCAGATATACGATGGTAAGTCGACCCTAACTTCCATGTTGGACTATACTTGAACTCAATGGCATTGTATAGTGGGAACGAGTCGTTGTTCGCAAAGTGTTCCTCGTCTTCGGGGAGATTGCATCGATTGGTTCTACAAATTACCAAATGTAAAGCGTGAAAGACGGGAAGGCTTGGCCGAGATGTTTGTGGCCGTGTTCATGACAAACAAGCCGCAAATTATCGAGGGTAGATGCATTGATGGCTTTGAAGATCAAGAAGGATGAAGGCCTTAGGCCTATGCAAAAGATACTATGAGGTATTCAATCGAATACCGAATGTAACTAAGAGGTGGCGGTCGATCTTTCAAGAACAAATGAAGATTATCGCCCACTATGGAAGTCTTTGGCAAAAATGTTGCCAAAAAGCATGGAGGAGCTCATGGCAGAATCGAGAAGTATGCCAGAGTCAAGAGGATACATCGGGAATAAGGAGATTAAGCAGAGAAAGGAAGCAGCCAAAGCGAGGCCGAGGTAACATTGGATCTAACAAGCTAGAGACAGAATTGAGGGCTAAACAGGCAGTTACGACGGTGTTCCGAATCCCAATCCACAAAGTCTTGGATCAAATACGGAACAAACCCTATTTCAGAGCGCCAGTAAGGGCACCAGGGGAATTCATGGAAAGAAATGTGGGTAGGCGTTGTGCTTACCACAATGAAGAGGGGCACCCAACCTTGGGTTACAGAGCCTTAAAAGCACACTTAGAGGACTTAGTGAGACAAGGCCATCTGAGGGACCTTGTCGATGAGGCCAGAACAAGGAAAGAACAGGCAAGACTGCCACAAGCACTGCAGCCCGCCTCCGCCAAAGACAAAGAACCTCAGCAGAGGACCTTGGGTAGTTAACGTAATTCACTCAAAAGTGAATGAGAACGAAATCAGAGGTGAGACCCAGAGGGTGAGGCATTTACAACATGTCTACCAAGTCGGGGAAAAAAGACATCGGGCAGAGGAGTGCCAAGGATCGATGATAACCTTCATTGAAGTCGACCTAGAAATAGTCCAAAGATCTGCATAATGATGCTTTGGTAGTATCCCTCCGTGTTAGGGAGTGCTATGAAACGATCCCGATTGACTGTGGAAGCTTTGTGACATCATGTACGCCGATAGTTATAAGGAGCTCGCCTTCACCTCGATGACATGGAGCAATCCAACGGCCCGATGGTCGGATTCAACGAACGCCGACATGGCCACCGAGCAAGAATTTGGAGGTGCAGCCGCACCAGAAGATTAAGACAGAATTCATCATGATTGACACGCCGCCATACAACATCATATTGGGAAGGCCATGGTTACACGCATAAGGGCGCTTCCTCAACATTGCACTAACTATTGCGCTCCCAATGTAACACGGATAGAAGAGGTCCGAGGCAATCAACCGTAGTAAAAAATTGCTCCATGGCAAAGAATGAAGTTCACCAGAGTATATAAAGGGAAGAGAACTAACACAAGGATACGGAGATCTTAGAGGACATCGGCTTTAAGAAATAACAAGGACTCGAATACTTGCTTTGCAATTTTTCCTTCCATCTTTTTAGAGTTTTTCTTTGTTCTTTTGTTATTTTTCCGAAGTACATAAATAAAGTTTAAAGCTTGAATTATCCATTTGAACACCTATAACCTATTAAGATACTTGACGATCATTTCGGCACATGAATAATGAGAACCCAAGTGGAACTCAGTTCGCATTAGGGGTAGAGAGAAGACAAAGATACTTAAACACTTGTTGAAATTTGTAGCAATTTACAAGTTGGGTAACATATGATGTTTAAAACTTGTTGAACTGATATATATTGCTTAACACTTGTTGAAATTTGTAGCAATTTATAAGTTGAAGTTAAGCCGAGATTATTGTCTAACGCTTGTTGAAATTTGTAGCAATTTACAAGTTGAAGTTAGACCGAGAATACTGCTTATCTTCACTTGTTGAAATTTGTAGCAATTTACAAATTGAAGTTAAGCCGAGATTATTGTCTAACGCTTGTTGAAATTTGTAGCAATTTACAAGTTGAAGTTAGACCGAGAATACTGCTTATCTTCACTTGTTGAAATTTGTAGCAATTTACAAGTTGAAGTTAGACCGAGATTACTGCTTATCTTCACTTGTTGAAATTTGTAGCAATTTACAAGTTGAAGTTGCTTCTAGATTATTGCTTATTAACACTTGTTGAAATTTGTAGCAATTTACAAGTCAGTTAAACGGTATATATTGTTTGACACTTGTTGAAATTTCTAGCAATTTACAAGTTATTAAACCGAGATCATTGTTTAAACACTTGTTGAAATTTGTAGCAATTTACAAGTTGGTTAGACCGAGATCACTGTTTGAACACTTGTTGAAACTTGAGAAAAGTTTATAACGTTATCACTGAAACAGTACTTGTTTTAAACTTATTGAAATTTATGAAAAATTTACAGGTCAGGTTCTCGCCGAGGTAAATCATCAGTTATTATACCCGAGGTATGTAACTCCGAGAAGATTGCACAACGAAGGAAAAGTACATATATGCATTATTCTAAGTATAGAATCAACCATAAGTAATCAAGAGAAGACAAAGGTTGAAGCATTCAAAAGAGAGTTGTAATAAAGCATTTGACAGAAACAGAAGGCATATCGGCCATATAAAGAAGCTTACGTTGCCCAAGAAACAAAAAATACAAAAGACAAGAAAAGAAAGACAACAAAGTTAAGATTCTTCAACATCGAAATTGATGGGTTGGGACCTCGGATGATTGTGGTGGAACCACCTCAACCTTTTCTCGCCTCCAAATTGCATCAATTTCTGCAAGTGTTTCATCAAGACTTTTTTCGGCTGGAGGAACGTCAGATAATGCTTGTTCAGGAATAGCCTCCTTGACAACCTCCTCATCCTCCTCCTTATGAGTCAAGTCTAGGACTTGATCATCCTGAGGAGGGGACTTGGTCTCAGTAGTGTCTTTAGGCTTCCTTACCAAGGCCTCTTCATCATCCTTATCCTCATCCTCAGATTCAAACTCGATTCGCCTTCAAAGTTGACTTGGAGGAGGAGGCGGAGGAATGGAAGAGGAATAGCATCATCATTGCGGCGGCGAGTCATCTAGATATTAAGCTTTTTGCAAAGGGACATCCAACCAAGGGAGAAGCCCCTATTGCATGCCTGCCTAACTTGTAATTTATATTCCTCAGTAACATCGGCCATACCCTGAGCCTAAGCCTTTTCGTCGGCCGCCTTGATTTCGACATCTTTAGTGACCAGGGCCTCCTGAAGCTCCTTTTCGGCTTGGGCCATTTTTTCTTCTACCTCTTTTTTCTTGGACTCAGCAACCTTCTTTATGGCATCAGCAGATTCGGCCCTCTCCTCAGCTTCAATCTGGGCTTTGAGGGTAGCCTCAGCCTGTTCCTCAAACTTCTTCATTTTTGATTGCAGACTTTTGTTGATCTTTTGAAGGGCAGAAAACTCCCTCTTTATGTCGGCCATCTTCTCCCGATTTTCAAAGGCCTGGATAGAGAGTGAATGAGCATGCTGAATGGCCTGGAGAAATACAAGGCAAAAGTCATTAAAAAATTTTACAAGTATGGAAAAGGGACAGAAAGACAAGCTACCAAGTGAAGAGACTTACTTGAACAGAACGTTGAAGCATGAGGGGCATAATTCTCATACTCACTCATCTTGGCATTCCGTTCGAGATCGCCTGGGAGAAGTAGAGCAGTACTAAGGGCTACGCCGACATTTATGTCATCGGCACTATCACTGGAAAAAACAGGCTTATTCTCTAGAGTAATTTCAGGCGTCCAGGGGACTTTTGGTATTTTGGAGCTCGAGGTCGTCGCAGACGATGACCTCGGTTTCTTTGACTTTGTGGATTCTGAGGGCTGGGTTTCAAAATGCCTCTTCCCAGCAGAATGTTGAGATTTGTCGGTCTCAGCCAGCTTGAAGATAGGTAAAGTATCATCATATTCGACCTGAGTTACTTTAGCCTTGGGCTGAGCCTTTTTAACTTTTTTTCACCTGTGGGGACATTGTTTATGGTGGAAGGCGCCAACATCGCAGGAGGTCGGCTAAGAGATCTTCGCATGTGTTTTGGGCAACCCATCTCGCCAGCTTCGACAAGTTCACGACGTTGCTCGTGTATTGGGATCAAGTATGGAGTCAAGTTGATGGTCGGTCACCGGTCAAATGTTGATCTTTGATCTGCTCGAGATACGACGCAGCTTGATTGTGGCGTATGTGGAGAAAGGCTTTTCTTCTTCCTTTTAGGAACGCCAGCAAAATCGACTTGTATGTAGGGTGTGTATAATGCCGAAATCAAGACCGAGTCAAGACCGCCAAGCAAATTAAGTATTATTTGCCAATCGAACCGATTTTTGGTAAGAAAATAGCAAATTCTAGTGACACTTTTATCAATCCGCCGTTCTATTTTTTCTTTCAAACCAAGACCAATTCGCACCGCTATTAAATCATGTTTTATAAGATTCTAAAAATTCTTTTTTACTTAAGTTTGCTTGTTGTTCTATACCTTAGAATATAGTATTACATTACTGCTCGAGAGGAATTCAAGATGACAGTAATCCAAAATAAAGTTAGATTCCAATTCACTTTTCAATCTTTTTTTTTTTTTTTTTTGGCCATGTTGCAAACTTGCATCAGCTCACTTTTCAATCTAAATACTTTTCAACAGTAAACATTTTCAATATATTATAAACCCTGAATGATATTAATTTTATGTATTGTATTTGATCATTGTAGCTTCCACAGATGCTTATAATGAATTGATGGCATAGTCGTTGATATTATCATGTTGTTGCTACACTTGCTGCATCAGAAGAAAGCTTCGCAAGATGTTTAACATCACAAGATTCTAGTCTCTTTTTACTCTTTTGATTTAAGTTTTGTAATTTGAATTATATTTTTATAAACCGCCAATCCAATTCAACCGCCAAGGCAAATCCGCCATTATTTGCCAACCGAACCGCCGATTTTTGATAAGGAAAATGGCAAATTCTAGTGACATTTTTATCAATCCGCCACCCGCCATACGGTTTCTATTTTTTTCTCAAATTGCACCGACTACACAAGACACCCCTACTTGTATGTAGGAATAAAGTTAAGAAGTAAAGGCGCTTTCCTTTTATGGACTGGCAAGTCCAAAAGTTTCTTCAAATCCTTGCCAGGAACGTAGGATTGGCGAAAGCTTTTCTGGCTTACTTAACATCCGCAAGAAGAATGTATATTAGAAATGCATACAAAGTATTGAGGACTTGAAAAGAAATAACTAAGTATTAACACTGGGCTCTTACCCTTGCCCTCTTTAACTGATTGAAGAAAAGGGTAGAGATGGGCATCATCGTCTAGGGCAAATTCCCAATTTCCTGAGGTAATGAGGTAGTCATCTCCAGCCCCCTTGTTGGAGTCTGGGAGGGTTGCTACAATTTTGAACTCTGTGGACCTGGGCTTAAGATAAGAGACGAGTTTTTTCTTTCAAATTGAGGGCACACATGGTGTAACAGTACTGGATATCAGCTAAGGTGATCCTAACATTTTCCTATTTAGCTAAGGCTATGATACCATTAATCACTCGATAAGAGTTGATGGTAAGTTGCATGGGGTTCAACTTGTAGTAGTGGAGAATTTCGCGAAAAAGGGGATTGAGTGGAAGCCGGAGTCCACATTCAGTAAAAGCTACAATGGGAAAGGGCATCGAATCATTTGTGGGCATGATAGAGTCGTCATCCCCAGCCAGCCTCAGATGGACATCGGCAAGAATGGTGAACTCTTGCCTAAAGTACTTAAGTTTGGTTGGGGTATCTACCCTATGTTTCCACATGCCCATGATATCGGCCAGAAGGCATTCGACCTCAGAAAGAGGATGTTCTTAAAGGGTTTTTGGAACCTCGGTAAAACCTAGGTAAATGCTGGTAAGGGTTGTTTCAGTTTTTCCTAAGAATTGGTAGGTTCCACAGACAAATCCCAAACCTAAAACTATGAAAGCAAAGATTGAGGGCACAGATCTGGAAGGAAACACAGAAAACAAGAAATAAAAGCGAGTTTCAGAATCAAGAACGAAAGTGGGCTATCAAGAGCATAAGGAATATGAGAAATAAAGGGTCAAGAACAGTGACAAGAATGCAAAAAAGTAGTAAACAGTATGTATTTAGGACATAGGCAAGGTCAAAACCATTTTTAATAAGAACATTCAGATATGTGATTCACAAGATTTGAACAAAGCAATAATGACAACAAATGATGAAGAGTATCAAGGAATTGAAGACAAGAGGAACAGAGGCTTACCAGATAAACTTAAGCCGATATGAAGATCGCCGAAGCCAAGCGACGGTTGCAGACACAACAGAATGGCGAAAGCTTCGCTAGAATGGAAGAACGAAACTAGTTGCAAAGCTTGGAGTTTGAACAATGACGGATTCAAGGGAAAGAGTTTAGAGAGAGAGAAAAGTAGGTAAATCGAATGAAACGTGAAAAGGTGAAAAGAGGGAAAAACGAGTTTTGTCAAAAACTTGAAACGGCGGCAAAACAGAGCATTAAGTGTGTCTGGAACAACGCATACGTCAGATGGCACACACAGACGCAGGATGTCTTGCAAGCGCGTCACAGGCACGGTGTAGACACCCTATTTTTGACCGCCCTTAAGACTTGGACGCGACTGATGGTTTACATGGTGGAGAAAGGTATGCAAGGCAAATGTTCAATTTCTTCAGTAAGAGGAGAGTCAAGTCCCAACCTTACACCCCATTTTGGACCAAAGCTATTTTGAATGGTTTTTAGACCTTAAAACCCTCTCTTTCAAAACATTTTTGAAATAAAATTCCTACGATGTTCCAACGCCAGATTTTGTTAAATGTTACGCTTTAAAACCGAGCAAGGACAAAGTGGAAATGAATGAAAGAGAGATGAAATCTTTGAAAAATCTTTCAAAAAACCTTACTTAGGGGTTTGGAGTTGAAGAAAAGAAGAGAAGAGGGAAGAAACCCAGTTGGGGGAGAAAATGGGCATGAACTGTTAAGAAAGAGTCGAATAGCCCTCGCCAAATTGGGCCTATTCATTTACATACTTGGAATCAAGCTATGAGGCCACCACCGTTGGATAAAAGACTTCTGGGGATTCATTTTTCACTCAAGAATCTCCTAAAGCCAATTCCAGACGGGGGAGATATGGTTGATTGAAGTAGGGCATCACTCGGTTGGACCGAATCTGCGCGGCTTTACCAAAACAGGCATAACTTTTTGCATAGGAGGAATTTTAATGCAAGGTTTGCGCCATTGGAAATCTAACTTCCGGGGCTTCAATTTGGACACCTAGACGACCACCTTTGGACTTCCCAATCATTGGCCGACCACCTTTCTTTCCGGCAGACCAATTTTTGTCCTGAAAAGTACCAGGCCGACCATAAAAGGTAGTAGGCCGACCACTTATGCCCAGAAATCCCAAAATTGATAGATATTCTCCTTCCAGCTGTCTTCCATAACCTCCAGCTGTCCCTAGCTCAGATATTTTCGACCTTGGTGTTGCTTTTGCTATATATGATGATATATCTCCCATTTTCCAAGGGAGACAACCTTCTTCAACAAGCTTGAAAGCCTCTCTCACTAAAACTCCTTCTCTCTCTACAAATTTTAGATAAAAATCTGTCTCTCTTTCTCTCTAGTTGGCTCTCTCTCTCTTCCCCTCTTGTGTATAGAAGTTAAGAAATACTTCTTATTCGCATATACTTCCTTTATCAAAGTTGATAACCATTGGCTTGAGGTCCCTTGGAACCTATTTTTGGGCTGATTGAAGGTTTCTTGGCTCAGAAAAGTGATGGTTTTACTGCTGTCCTTCAAGGGTCTTCAAGGGTAACCATTTTTCCCCCTTTTGAGCATTATCTTGCTTCATCTATTAGCCTTACTTGCAAGCATTTTCGAGATTCATCATAAACTGAAAAGTGTCTTATTTTGAGCCTCTCTTCAACTTTGTTTAAGGACACTTTGATGTTTGAAGTCATCTACTCCCCCTTTGTGCTTTATCTCTCTTTTAGGGCTTATTTTGCATGATATATTAGCCTTATTTGTGAGAATTTTTGGGCTTCAACCTGAACTTAAAATAGTCTTATTTTGAGCTTATCTTCATGTTTTATCAAGAACTTTTTTCTGTTTGAGGTCTTATACTCCCCCTTTGTGCTTTATCTCTCTTTTAGGGCTTATCTTGCATGATATATTAGCCTTATTTTTGAGCATTTTTGGGCTTTGATCCAAACTTTAAAGTGTCTTATTTTGAGCCCCTATTCAACTTTGTTGAAGGGATCTTTGCTGTTTGAGGCCATCTACTTCCCTTTACCCTCTATCTCTCTTTTAGGGCTATTTTTGCATCATATTTTAGCCTTACTTGTGAACACTTTTGAGAGTTGATATAAACTGAAAAAAGTCTTTTTTTGACATCCTCTTTAAGTTTGGTTAAGGTCCCATTTCTTTTTGGGGTCATATTCTCCTATGCATGCTTCATTCCTTCATGATTAGAGCTATGCATTAGAGCACTTGCATTGGCCATGGTTTGGCCTCTTAGCCACTGAAATCTAGTGGATTTTTAATGGCTTAGGTGTATTCTTGAAGGCCAAAATCAGAGGGGGGGTGACCCCCTCTCTCCTTGTCTTGCTTGGTGGTCTTCTTGGCCTTCTAAAGGACCCCCATTTTGCATGCATTGAAGCCACTTTCCAGGGCCTATTTAGTGGGTTTTAAGGCTTTCATAACCCATTTCCAGAATTGGTTTGGCCTTGCTAAGTGTCTAACTTGTATGTACCTAATAACCCCTTGTATAGCCCTCTAAAGGAACCCATCATTTGTGCATATGTTGGCTGCATTTCAGAGGTTATTTGGGTATATTTTGACATGTTTTATTCACTGATTTTTGCTGGCTTGGTGAGTTCTCATGCGCTTCATATACATGCCATGTAAACCATGTTTGCTAGTCAAAGTTGCATGCTATTTTAGTCCATCTTGCTAGCATCTTTTTGTCATGCTTTGAACTAGAAATGTTCATGTTTTGGGACTGCCTTGGCTCTCTCTTTGTCCTTCGTAGTCAAATAATGCATGCTTTGTATAGCTATAAGTCAATACATGTGCCTAGTTTTGAGTTTCGGGACCATTCCATGCATTGCATGACATATATCCAAGATTCGGGATCATTTTGCATCATGTTTCAGTGCTGGAATTTGTATGTCTTTATGCCATATTTCATGCCTTGCCATGCCTTGTTAGAGTTGCATACTATGCCTTAGGTTCAGTCCTCGCTTTATGCGGCATGCGTAACGATTTCGATAGTCTCATTTTCATCTTATGGCCTGTAGACACCCCATTTTTGACCACCCTTAAGACTTGGGCACTACTGATGGTTTACTTGGTGGTGAAAGGTGCGCAGGGCAAAAGTTCGATTTCTTTGGCAAGAGGAGAGTCAAATCCTAACCTCACACCCCATTTTGGACCAAAGCTATTTTGAATGATTTTTACACCTTAAAACCCTCTCTTTCAAAACCTTTTTGAAAATAGGTTCCTACGATGCTCCGATGCTCGCATTTTGTTAAATGTTGCGTTTTTCGGCAAACCGAGCGAGGACAAAGTGGAAATGAATAAAAGAGAGATGAACTCTTTGAAAAATCTTTCAAAACACCTTGTTTAGGGGTTTGGAGTTGAAGAAAAGAGGAGAGGAGAGAAGAAACCCAATTGGGGAAGGAGTTGGGCATGAACCGTTAAGAGAGAGACGAGAAGTCCTCGCCAAATCAGGCCTATCCTTTTGAATACTTGGATTTCAGCTATGAGGTCACCATCGTTAGAAAGCTTACTTCCGGGGCTTCAATTTTCATTCAAGAATCTCCTCAAGCTGAGTCCGGATGAGAGAGACATGGTTGTTGGAAGTTGGGCATCAATTCGGTTGGACCGAAACTGAGCAGTCTTCACTAAAAGAGGGATATCTCTTAGCACACATGGAATTTTGAGGTGAGGATTCCAAAATTGGAAAGAAGACTTCCGGGGCTACAGTTTAGGCTCAAAAATGACCTGAAAAGGCATCCAGGTAAAGGATTTAGGCTTTCTTCAAAACAGGGACTAGGACTGATTTTTGATTCTGGCCTCTATGGAAGTGTGCCGGCCATTAATGGCCAATGTCGGCCAAAAATGACCCCTGCCGGCCATCAATGAGCCACTGTCTGCCATCACTGATGGCTGGCAGCACCCCTCTCAGAGCAGGTTTCACGGCAGATCTTTTGAGCCAGCTGGAATCCTTTAATTCCCCCTCCATACACGTGTATGGAGGGATGAAGCTCTTACCAAGCTTGTTCAAGAAGCTTTGAATTGATTTTCCTCTATATAAGGAGAGGCCCTCTCTCCCCAGCAGAGGTTCAGCTCTTTTGACAAGAGATATAGCTCTCTCTCTCTCTATATATTTCTTGCTCTCTCTCTATATTGTTGTGGTTTTAGCCCATTTTCCTTGCATTTTTGCACTACACCTCCAAGCCTACCACCTTCATCATCCATTCCATCACCTTGGAACCGATTTGCAGAGGTTAAAGAGCCCCCATCTTGGTCCAGAAGTTGCTGAAAGCCTGCTCTTCAAGGGTAAGTCTTCATTTCCCCTTTTCTTGCATTATTTTGCTCCATTGCTTAGCCTTACTTGCAAGCATTTTTAGACTTTGTCATGAACTGAAAAAGGTCATATTTTGAGCTCCTATATATGTTTGATCAAGAACTCTTTGCTGTTTGAGGCCTCCTCTTACCACTTGTCTCTTTATCCCTCTTTGTAGGCCTTTTTTTGCATGATGCATTAGCCTCATTTGTGAGCACTTCTGGGCTCCAAGAAAAACTACAAAGTGCATTATTTTGAGCCCCTCTTAAACTTTGTTGTAGGGCTCTCCTCTGTTTGAGGCCATCTACTATCCCTTGTGCTTTATCTCTCCTTTTAGGGCCATTTTTGCATCATATCTTAGTCCTACTTGTGAGCATCTTCGAGATTGGTCATAAACTAGAAAAATTTTCCTTTTGAGCTTATAAACATGTTTGTTTAAGATACTTTTTCTGTTTGGGGTCATCTTACCCCTTTCATGCTTTAATTCATCATGTTTTGAGCTATGCATTAGAGTATTTGCATTGGCCTTGTTTTGTTTGTTAGCCACCGAAATCCAAAGGATTTTCAGTGGCTTTGTTGTGTTCTTGAAGGTTAAAATTAGAGGGGTGACCCCTCTCTCCTGTCTTGTTTGGTGGTCTTTGGGCCTACCAAAGAGACCACATTTTGCATGCTTCTAGGCCTTGTTCCAGGCCCTTTTCAGTGGATTTTGGGACCCTGTTGAGCCATTTCTAGAGTTGGTTTGGCCTTATTGATTGTTCATCTTGCATGTGCCTAATAATCCCTTGTGTGGCCTTCCAAAGAAGCCCCTCATTTTGGCATGCATTGGCTGCATTTCCATGATTATTTAGGCATATTTTGGCATGTTTAGTTCACTGATTTTGGCTGGTTTGGTGAGATTTCATATGCTTCATATATGTGCCATACAACTCATGCTTACTAGCCAATCTCGCATGTTATGTTAGTCCATCATGCTAGCACCTTTTGGCTATGCTTTGAACTAGAAATGTTCATGTTTTGGGGCTACCTTGCCTCTATATTTATGCTTCCTAGTCAAATAATGCATGCTTTGTATAGCTATAGTGTAATTGACCTTGCAAGCTTTGTGTTTCGGTGATACATGCATGCTATCTTTGAGATATTTAGATGATTTGGCATCATTTAATGCTTCATTTTAGAGCATGTACCATTGTCACATTCTCACTTCATTCATACTTCAAGTGTCTTGGAATGTCGTGCATCATTGCCTAGTTTAAGGCTTAGCTTGTGTGCTTGCATGCCTAGGTATTTGAGCCTTCGTTCCAAAGATGTTTAAGTCTTTGTTTAGGCCTAATTAAGCTCTGTCCATGCTTAGTTCATGTGTTCATGCCATGTATTGCATGCCTCCTTTGTATTGCTCTTTGCTAGCTTTCATGACTTAGGACCTTCGTGATGCTTTACTTGTGTTGTTTAAATGATTTGGCATCACTCATCATCTCATTTCAAAGGCATATAGTGTTGTTACACTTGCACATTTGTCACTTCTAGGCACTTTTGAGAGTTGCCCTTTTAGGCCCCTTTGATGAACCTTTCGCATTTTGTATGCTTGAGTGTTTTGTGTGGCTTAATTCATCGCTATGGTTACTAATTTGGACCTAGTTGAGAGTTGTCCATCTTTGGTGTAAGCCCATTTTACCATGTTGTCGCATGCTTGTTACATGTAGTATGTTGTTGCATACTTGCTTAGCTTTACATGCCTTGCATGTTCATATGTTCATATTGCATTTTGTCATAGGTTGTTGCCTCACATTATGCTCATATGCTTGTTACATGTTCGGTTTGATTGCATGTTTGCATACTTAGGTCATGTTACATGTGTTGCCATGCTTATGTGTTGCATTGCTTGGATTAAGTGTTAATCCGAGCACGAGGAACGAGGGACGTTTCATACTTCAAGTGATGGAACGATCTCAATTTCTTGGCCAAGCTCTTGATGGTTCATGATAGAGTTCTAGGCTTTACTTGTTGTATTTGTGCATTCATTTTCATATTGATTTGCACAAGTTGGATCTTTGGCCATCATGCATCGGATGCGTTATTAATGGTCGTGGATCCGACTTGGCCTCTCCCTTGATGTTTTGAGGTGATTTGGAGTGCTATGGTGCATACATGTCCTTGGGAGACCCTCCTTTTTCTCTATTTTGTGCTTCACAGGCTTTGGTGTCACAAAGACACCAAAGGCTTCCAAACCGCCATTGATGGTCGGCAAGCAGCCACCTTATCGGCAGTAAGGCCATCTCTCGCCTAAGAAGATTCTCTCATGGCCAAGAGTTACCGTAGCTTCCCCTGCAGTGTTTTGGAAAGTTGCAGCAACAAGCACTAGAAGACACCCTGCAAACAGAGCCTCTAAAGAGCAACTGGAAGGCGTTTCGAGACGAGGAACCAAAGCGAGCTTGCATCTCCCTCTTCTTCAAACAGAGCTGGAATGGCATCATTTACTGCTTTCCCTATTTGTTTGTTGTCGTTCATTAATCAGTTAATTAATTTGTTAATTAATTAAGTTGTATAATAATTAGTTGTAGCTAGTTATTCATTTGGTTCTGTAATAATTAATTAGCTTGTGAGTTAGTTAATTAGGTGGCCTGTATTATTTATTCGGTCCCTCCAAGTGAGGGCAAATTTGTAATAAGTGTGGGTGTGTGTGTGCATGTCTTCCAACCCCACGCCTTTTCTCCTTTTATTTAATCGCTTATAATGGTTAGATTTAAGGCATACTTCAATTAGCATACCTTATGCTATGCATGCGCAGCATTTATCCATTCATTGACATGCACCGAGCTACAAGATCATACTAACTGCATAAGTATTCCAAATCTAACTTGAAATACGTGTTACTTGTCACATTTCATATGCCATCTTAGATTAGCCGAGCCTATTCTAGATTGCATTTTGTATGCGATGCATTAAGCACTCAACATGGACTTGGATCATGCATGTTTGCTAACTAGTTTACTGTTTTGGCACGGAATACACTGTAAGTATTTATGCTTTAGCATCTCACATGAGTGTAAATGTTAACATGACAGCATGCTTACCATGTGGTTATATGCTTATGTGATAAACTGCCTGAATGCCTGTGGGTGAAGGGTGGATTGCTTGAATTGGGGTAATTCATTGAACTGTATTTTAGCCTACTTAAAGTAGCAAATTTCAAACATTTCCAAACAAACGGATATGCAATGCTTTGTTCCAAATAAGGCGATCTAGTCTATACTTGTTTTGTTGTGCGATAACATAGTAATTTAGGCTAATTAATCTAATAAGAACACATAACGCTTTCAAAATCGATATCATGGTTAGTAGGGCCGATCTTCGACCGCAAGAGGGGTGCTCATAGTCGACCTTTCCCAATCGCATCAAGTTCCCGAGCCGAGGCAACTTTGGTGATGACGGACATGTGGCTTTTTGGCACCGAGTCAGGGTTTCCTAAATTTCCCGTAAAATAAAATATTTAGGTGGCGACTCTGTATCTGGCAAAGCAGTCCATGTTTGGCACTTCTTTTCTAAAAATCTGTTTTTCTCAAAACGATTTGCCGGATTTGGACTCTTTGGTTCAAGATTAAGAACCGTGACAATTTGAGTCCGAACTGTAGTGAGACCCAAATGAACAGAACGGGATTTCCCTCTCGGGACGTTCGGGGATGTCTACATGGCCACTGATGTGAGTGTGGCTGAGGTCCACTTGTGTTGGTGTAAGTCCATCGTGCATTATACATGCCATTCCATTTCATAGCATTGCGTATGCTAGGTTGTATGTTAGAGCATTGTGTATGCCTTGTTACATCGTGCATTGTGTATGCCATTTCATAGCATTGCGTATGCTAGGTTGTATGTTAGTCGCATTCATGCATGTCATACATATTGCATTGTGTTTGGGATAGGAATTAGCCCAAGCACAGGAAACGAGGGACGTTTCGTACTCCAAGTGACGGAACGTGTCTCAATTCCGCCGCCATTAATTCAATTAACCATGATGGAGTCTCGGCCTTGTTGTGTTTATATGTGCATTCATGTCACGTTGAGTCGCGCAATTCGACTCCTCGACCATCATGTATCGAGATGCGTGATTGGTGGCACGAGGATCGAGGTATGCATACATATGTAAAAATACTTTGCCATGCCCCTTTCTTGCTCTCTGTTGCAGTAAATCAGAAACCGACAGTCTTTTGGAGCTTCGCGCAATATTCCGAGCTTAATAGTAAATAGAGGCTAATCGGGGCATCGCATCATTCATCATTTGGAACAGAACTGAGGCGGTCCATAGATTTGCGTGCTGGTTTACTACTTTCCTAGTTAAATTTGTTAATTAATTAGGGTTTTGTATTTATTTGGACTGTATTATTCATTCGGGACTGTATTATTTATTTGGACCCTCTGCGCGAGGGCAATGTTGTAATAAGTGTGCGTGCGTATGATGTATGTCTTCCAACCCCACGTCTTTCTCTCTTTTATTTACCAGCTTATGATGGTTAGATTAGGGCATGTTTTAATTAGCATACAGTATGATAGCATGTTTGCATTCATTCATCTGTCTTGCATGCATCGGACTCGGCGCATCATACTAACTGCATTGTATTTCAATTCCGAGTTGAATACTTGTTAGTTGTAGCATTTCACATGCCATCTTTAGAATAGCCGAGCCTGCTATAGTTGCATTTTTGCATGTGTTGCATTAGGCATCTCTGTATAGTTAGGATCATGCATGGATTTCTAACATAGCTTTTGTTTTGGCTTGGAGTACTCGGTAAGTTTTATGCTTTAGTATCCTTGCATGTGTGTGAGTGACTGCCATGATAGCATGCTTACCATGAGGCTATATGCTTATGTAATATAACTGCCTGAATGCTTGTGGGTGAAAGTTGGGTTATTTGGATTGAAATAATGCATCGACCGTGAGTTTTAAGCCCACTAGATAGTGGCAAAACCATCTTTTCTAAGCCCACCTGAGGGTGGCAAATCCACATTTTAGCCTACTTGCGAGTAGCAAACCGTTTTCAAAACAAACAAGAGATATTTCTGCTCCAATTCAGCGATCCATTTATACTTGTATGTCAGGCACATCACATAGTAAATCTAGGCTAATAACCGGAATAAGAATACATAATGTTTTCAAAACTAGATATCATGGTTAGTAGAGGCCGATCTTTGATCGGGCGAGCGGGGGTGCTGACGAAGTGACCTTCCCCAATTGTACCCAAGTTCCCGAGTCGAGGCAACTTTGGTGATGACGGACACGTGGCCTTAGGAAACGAGTCAGGGTTTCCTAAATTTCCCCAAAAATAAAATATTTAGGTGGCGGTCTCAGATTCCGCAAAGTAGTCCATGTTTGGCACTTCTTTCAAAAAATCATTTTCAAAACGATTTGCGGATTTGGACTCTTTGATGATTCATCGGTCTTGCATTGCACTCGTGAGATTAGATACACGACCGTGACATTGAGTCCCGAATCAGAGTGAGCCCAATGAACAAAATGGGATTTCTCCCGGACGTTCGGAGACGTCTACAAACGGTCCAATAATGTTGAGACGCATAAATGAAACGGTTGAGTAAGTAATGCATGACAGCTCATGCGCGTAAAAGAGGTCATTAGAATTCTTGTTCTTGAAAGAAGACATGTCGGCCTGAAATGAACGATCTCGGCTGAAGAGTTCTTATGCCGACGTACTGGAAAGAGGAACGATATAGGTTCCATCACCTCAGAATGCCGAGGTAATAGAACCTAGGGCGCTTAGGGGATATATTTTCCGAGTACCAACACGCGGCAAGGACGCCGACGTGTCAGCTGAGGTGCCACGTGTCCTGGTCGTTGTGCCGAGGTGATCTCGGCAAGGCCGAGGTTTCATCCGAAGATATCAGAATCCGAGATAAGCGGAAGAGGGACAAGAGTCCGAAGATAAAGAAAGACTTCAGAATGGATAAGGATGATACTCTTGGGGAGTCTATCCTTATCTCTTGAGGAGTCCAAAGTAAGGGGTGTTTTGGGAAGATGGTTATAATCTGATTTTTGGTGAAAAGCTGATTATAAGCAGATTATAATCAGCTTTTCTGTGAGAGAAGAGGTTGGTAATAATCAAAATCGATTATTACCATGTTGCCAAAAGAGGCCTAAGTATTAAATTAGAGTCCATAGAAGTCGCTTCTAGTGGACCGGATTGAGTTAACTATAAAAGAAGAGGCACCCCGCGGGTCTAAGATACTAATTTATGCTTTGAGCAGTGATTTTAGCACTTGATTATCTTTGAGAGATATACTGACTTGATCGTCGGAGTGCCCCCGGGTGGAAGAACCACCGCCGGAGCCTTCTCTTTCTGTTGCAGGATAGCTGAAGCCATCTGTTCTGCCGATGCTCTCTAGCTGATTACTAGGCGGACAGTGTGATCAGAAAATCACTCACACACCAAGTATTGCTGAATGTCAAGAGCACTTGTTTTTTGCATGGAATGCACATCTCATTTAAGCCATTAAACCAATAATATTTCTACCTTGTCTTCCCATACTTGCATTTTGTAGATAAAGGGGAGCTAATATGTTGTGCACCATTTTTTTTTTCTTCTGTCAAGATCTGATGCTTCCATCTTTAACGCCTGGATTATTTGTCAACCGAGATCGATTTATTCTCGCTTGAACTGGTATGTCACATTCATATTCAACACAATGACAAAAATCATCAAAGATAATCGGATTTTCGCCAATAACCAACGGTTTGATGACAGACAATGTAATCACAAGCGGCATTAGCAAACCAGGTGATTGGTGATTTTATAATTTTTTCAAGAATTTACCCGTTGTTCTTTGGGTATATGTAAATTCTTTGTTAACAAACTCTTCTTTGGGTATATGTAACTTTTTTGTTAACAAACTCTCCTTTGCTTCTTTTTGTTGGGAATGAATCCCCCTTAAACTCTTATACCCCTTGTTGAAAAAAATAAACCCATATGTCAAGAAGTAATACCCAAAATAAATATGCACACTAAAGAGAGACACAATATTAATGTGGTTCAAAGACCAATAGCTACGCCCACGGAGGAGAGAAAATCCACTATGAATAATAGAGATTACATGAGATGAGAATACACTAATCGACACCAATACCCGAGACCCCAAATTTCAAGGTAATCGAGTACTTAAGCCCCAAGCCTCATAGGCTTCCCTGCTCACTGTAATTTTACATCTCACACCCTCACCCTTTTGTCCCATCTTTCTCCCACACACACATGTTGTAAATTGGCAAGGATTGTGCGGCAAAGACTAGGCAACTCCACCAAGGATTGTGAGTGCAGCACCAACCATGAGTGCAGCACTATCCTTCCACTACCCAAATGGAAGCTTCATTTTACCCACCCCATTAGAGACTAGAGAGTGGAATGGAGTAGGTGATGGCCAATCACCTCCTCCCTCTGATATGTATATATAGAGAGGTTGAGGCAGAGGGAAAAACACAGCAGAAGTGAGGCTTAGAGTGATAGAGAGAGAGAGAACATTCTGAGAGCTTGTAATTGTTCCATTTCTATCAATATAGTGAATCACGCCTGTGGGACGAGGCGACTTGCCGAACCACGTTAAATCTTGTGTGTTATTGCTTGTTTGTGTTCCCTGGTGTGCCCCCGATCCGCAACAATTGGTATCAGAGCTCGGGTTGTGAAAAATCGAATTTTTTCCGAAAGTGCCCAGATTTCGAAGTGCTCGAAATCAACTTTTGAGCATACCAGGAGGTAGAGCTCCCTGAGAGGAGTCCTGAACAGCAAAAACAGAGCCAAGAAGCCCTCCCACGCGCCACCACGCGCCTCTGGAAGTTGGCGCGTTAAGACCACACGCAACACGCGCCTACACGCGCCGCTCAGTGAAGAAGACGACCCAGTCAGCCCACGTCAGCGCCACGTCGGCCCACGTGGCAGCCACGTGTTCGCCCGATCGGCTGGCCGCGTTGACCCGGCCGTCGCGTTGACCGGCCGTCCGCCGCGTTGATCGCCACGATCCTCCGTTGACCGCGCCGCCTGCGCCGTTGACCAAGCCGTTGACCAGCCGTTGACCAGAGAATTATCCGGTGCATCTCAGCGCACCAGATTCTGCAGATCTGAACCGTCCAAACTGTTTTTGCCAGATCAGAGCCATTCGGAGTCCGTTTTCGACGATCCAATAGTGTTTTCCAACTATTTGGGATATTCCGGACACATCCGTACGGTTAGTTTTTGAATCAGAGGTGTTCAAAATATTTTGGCTTGATCTGAGGCATTCGGAATCCGTTTTTGACGATCCAATAGTGCTTCCCAACTATTTGGAGTATTCCGGACACATCTGTACGGTGAGTTTTTTTGAATTGAAGTTTCTAAAAAACAAATGGCGGAATCTAGATCAACCGAGTCTGTAAGTAATCCAGCGAGTACAAGCACTCCTAGGCATTGGACCCCGGTGTCCCATGCCAAGTTCGAGGTAGAGAAGTTCGATGGAAGCAGCAACTTCGGTATGTGGAGATGCGAAGTTAAGGATATGCTTGTCCAGATGAACCTGCACTTCACTCTGGGAGACAAACCAGATGACCTGGACGAGATAGAATGGGAGAGGGTGAATCTCCTGGCTTGCAGTTCCATCCGACTTTGCCTTGCAAAAGAGGAGAAGTACGCCTTCACCGAATATGATATTGCGAAGAAGCTTTGGAAGGCGCTAGAAGATAAGTTCATGACCAAGAGCATTGAGAACCCATTTACTTGAGGAAGTGGTTGTTTCGCTTACTACATTAAAGGTATTTCGATGAACGAACACCTAAATAACTTCAACAAAATTATTACGGACTTGAAGAATTTGGATGATCACGTTGGTGATGAAGACAAAGCATTATTGTTAAATTCCTTGCGACTCAGATGATCATCTCACTACTACTTTATTTATGCAGTAAAGAGAAGATCAAGTATATTGATGTTGCAAATGCCTTGGTGAACAATGAGTTCGAAGGAAAGACAAGTCCGCAAACAGAGACTCAACATCCGAGGCATTGACAATGAGGCGTAACAAATAATGTAAGATATGCAGATGCGAGGAAAGTCTCGCCAAAATCCAAGGGGGGAAAGCTTCAGACAAAAGACGCCTTGCAAAGAGAGTGTGCCGCTTGTCGCCAGAAAAGGGCATTGGGCAAAAGATTGTCCAAATAAAGACAAGAGAAGAAGGTGAATATTGCACGAGATGGAGATAATGATGAAGGAGGTGCCTTCACAGTTTCATCATACGGCCAGTCTGATGAATGGATTATCGATTTCGGGTGTTCATTCCATATGTGTCCGAACAAGCAGTGGTTCTCGAGCTTACGAGAGTTCGATGGAGGAGTTGTGCTGATGGGCAACGACCAAGCTTGCCAGACAAAGGGGATTGGAACAATCAAACTGAAGATCCATGATGGAACAATCAGAATTCTTGAAGATGTACGGTATGTACCAGATCTAACCAAGAATCTCATCTCAGTGGGAGTTTTAGACTCCAAAGGTTACAGAGTAACCATGAAAGGTGGAGTCCTCAAAGTTGTTCAAGGAGCATTGGTTGCAATGAAGGGTACTCGACAGGGAAATTTATATTTCCTAGACGGCTCTACAGTCACAGGGAAAGTGGCTGTCTCCACCAGTTCCAGCTCAGAAGATGATGCATCAGACACTTCCAAACTTTGGCACATGCGCCTAGGGCATGTCGGTGAGAACGCTTTACAAGGGTTGGTAAAGCAAGGCCTGTTGAAAGGCGCCAAGACGGGGAAGCTTGAGTTCTGCGAGCATTGTGTATTGGGCAAGCAAACAAGAATCAAGTTTGGTACTGCAATTCACCGTACCAAAGGGATTCTAGACTACGTCCACACCGACCTATGGGGTCCTTCCAAGAATGCTTCGTTGGGAGGTAAACACTACTTTGTGTCGTTCATTGATGATTTCTCCAGAAGAGTTTGGATTTATACAATGAATTACAAAGATGAAGTCTTAGACATCTTTCTTACGTGGAAGAAGATGATTGAGACCCAGACAGGCAGACGGATCAAGAAGCTCAGATCTGACAATGGTGGAGAATACACATCAGATCCCTTCTTTGAGGTTTGCCAGAATGCAGGGATAGTGAGACATTTCACAGTTCCTAGAACACCGCAGCAGAATGGAGTTGCAGAACGCATGAACCGCACTTTGGTGGAGAAAGTCCGGTGTATGCTGTCACAGTCTGGATTGAGCAAGGCGTTTTGGGGCGAGGCATTGAACTATGCTCGTCATCTAGTCAACAGACTACCTACTACAAAGATGAATGGGAAGACTCCATGGAGGTATGGTCAGAGTCCCGCCATCGATTATGATCGATACGATCTTTGGATGTCCAAAGATATTTTCATGTTACGTAATCTGTTGATCCAAGAGCCAAGAAAGCCATCTTCTTGGGCTTCGGTGACGGTGTTAAGGGATACAGACTGTGGTGCCCTGAATCAAAGAAAGTTCTCATCAGAAGAGATGTTACCTTTGATGAGTCTGCAATGTTGAAGTAACCAGATCCTCAACAGAATGTTGAAGCATTGAAGAAGTCAGTGCAGGTGGAGTTTGAGTCTCCATCAAAGACTAGTCAGCCAATCAACCATCCTGAAGAAGTCTCAGAAGATAGCTCTGAAGAGAGTTCAGATGAAGATCCAGAGGCTCCGCAACAATCAGAACCCATTGCAATCAGGAAAGGTAAAAGGGTTACTAAGCAACCCAGTTGGATGACCGATATGGTAGCCTATGCACTTCCAATCATTGAAGACAATGTTCCGTGCACTTTCAAAGAAGCCGCAAAGATCCGAGAAAGTGTCAAATGGAAGGAGGCTATGGATGAAGAGATCGGTTCACTTCACAAGAACCAGACTTGGGAGTTGGTGCAACTTCCAAAAGGCAAGAAAGCAATTGGGTGTAAGTGGGTTTACACCAAGAAAGAAGGAATTCCAGGCAACAACATCAGAGTCAAAGCTAGATTGGTAGCTAAAGGCTATGCTCAGAAGGAAGGAATAGACTACAATGAGGTATTCTCACCTGTTGTGAAGCACACGTCTATTCGCATCCTGTTAGCTTTGGTTGCACAGTTTGATCTCGAGCTCGCCCAACTCGACGTCAAAACTGCTTTCTTACATGGAGATCTTGAAGAGGAGATATACATGTCCCAGCCAGATGGCTTCAAAATTGCCGAAAGAGAATTGGGCTCAGAAGTGAACAAATCGCTGTACAAAGTTGAAGCAATCCCCAGACAAGGGTACAAGCGATTTGATCGGTTCATGAAAGAGAAAGAATACACAAGAAGTCAATTTGATCATTGTGTATATTTCCGTAAGCTTCGCGATGGTTCCATCATCTATTGCTCTTATATGTAGATGATATGCTAATTGCATCTAAGAGCAAGGTGGAGATTGACAAACTCAAGGCACGCTTAGCAAGGAGTTTGAAATGAAGGATTTGGGAGAAGCAAAGAAAATTCTTGGCATGGAGATCAAGAGAGACAGAAGAAGGGCACGGTTTGTCCGACACAAACCCAAAGATTCAAAAAGGTGTTAGGATTTGGCATAAATGGGAAAACCAAAACCGTAAGTACACCATTGGCCCCTCATTTCAAGCTTAGTGCTTCGATGTCTCCACGCACAGAAGAAGAACGGAAGCATATGGCACAGGTTCCATATGCAAATGCAGTTGGTGCATTAATGTATGCTATGGTTTGTACAAGGCCTGACATCTCGCATGCTGTGAGTATGGTAAGCAGGTATATGCATGATCCAGGAAAAGATCACTGGCAGGCAGTGAAGTGGATCCTAAGGTACATACATGGCACAGTCAATCTGGGATTGAAGTTCGAGAGAGATAACCGACTCGGCGTAATTTGAAAGGTTATGTGGACTCAGATTATGCCGGTGACTTAGACAAACGCCGGTCAACAACAGGTATTTATTTACGCTTGCTAAAGGGCGTAAGTTGGAGGTCAACGCTTGATCAATCGGTGGCTTTGTCTACTACTGAGGCAGAGTACATGGCAAAGGATGTAAGCCTTTAAAGAAGCTATTTGGCTACGGGTTGATTGAAGACTTGGGACTTGTTCAAGCACGTTGAGGTGTATTGTGACAACAGTGCCATTTGTTTGGCAAAGAACCAGTTCATCATTCCCGCACCAAGCACATTGACGCCCATTTCCATTTCATCCGAGAAATTGTGAATGAAGGGATATTCGCTTCAAAAGATTGGTACCGCAGATAATCCGCCGATATGCTCACAAAGGTAGTTTCGGGATCAAGTTCCAACATTGTTTGACTTGGTCAACATCTCGAATCGAGCACCTTCGGGTGCAAGGCAGTGTTGATCGATCACTATGTTGGATTAGAGAATCCTCGCCAAGGTGGAGATTTGTTGTAAATTGGCAAGGATTGTGCGTGCAGCACTAGGCAACTCCACCAAGGATTGTGAGTGCAGCACCAACCATGAGTGCAGCACTATCCTTCCACTACCCAAATGGAAGCTCCATTTTACCCACCCCATTAGAGACTAGAGAGTGGAATGGAGTAGGTGATGGCCAATCACCTCCTCCCTCTGATATGTATATATAGAGAGGTTGAGGCAGAGGGAAAAACACAGTAGAAGTGAGGCTTAGAGTGATAGAGAGAGAGAGAACATTCTGAGAGCTTGTAATTGTTCCATTTCTATCAATATAGTGAATCCGCTGCCCGTGGACGTAGGCGACTTGTCGAACCACGTTAAATCTTGTGTGTTATTGCTTGTTTGTGTTCCCTGGTGTGCCCCCGATCCGCAAAAACACACTGGAGAGATTCCCACTCTCACCATAACCCATCACATCACATAATATATATAAATGATTGTGAAGCTAGTGATGGTGATACAAAAAACCTCTACACATCCCACAACATTGTCCCTTCCTTCAAAACCGGTGGCTTCAACAAGAGAGAAATCTGTGCACCATATCCTCTTCGCTTTAATTCTTCGAAGGCTCATGAAGTACCATTATGAAGGAGATTGATGCATGGGCTTCCAAAAGAATACTCCTTTACATTTAACCAAACTAAATCATTAATTATTTATTATTCACATGGACAGAAAACCTGACACTTTTTTTTCCCGGTAGGGAGTTATCACGCAGCTGTCAGAACAAATTTCCACACTCAATGACCAGATGGATGAGTTCACATCTCGGATTGAAGAACTGAATTCCAAGTTAACCAGCAAGAGAGTGTCTGGCAGCCAGCAAAACATGGCTCGCAAGTCAAGCTCGCAATGGATCTGCTCCTACTTCTTACTTCATCTCTGGTTTAGGCGACGGTTCCTTGACTGGATCTATAATGCCTAATTCGTCGTCTTCCTCCCAGTTAGCAAAGGAATCTCCCTTAATGGAAGAGGTAACAGCATTAATCTCATTACATGTTTCCTATTTGAATTTACCATTTACCTCTTTTAGTGGTTGCAATATCTGCATGAAAGGAGTTACTAATCATAGTTCCAAAACCCAGGGGAAAAAATGAATTGGATTTTTCTCCTACAATGTCAAGCAAATATTTTTGTTCCTAAATTTGAAATGCAACTGAAGGTTAAAAAAATAAAAATAAAATTGTGGGATTATTCATTTGACAGACCAAATTGATATTCAAAATTAAATGTCAATATGAACTGATATTTAGATCAATGTTCCCCCCCCCCCCCTTCTTTTTTTTTTGAAAAATTGTGGTATTCAAATGGTTTTGGGATAATGATGTGTATTGTTCCATCAAGTTATGCATCAATCCCTTGGATGGGTATGAGCACCACACATCAGATGCATTAATGTTGTATTTGGATCTTGGATTTATGGAGAGAAAGGAAAAGTAAAGGAAAAGAGAAATAAAGCAGTATGGTTAATGACTTTCACATATTTGATTAGTTTAGTTGTTTCTATTCATCATGGTACAGTTTTGAACACCTGCCTTTGATCAACTTGATTGATTCATTTTCTATGCCCACCATTATTTTTTTAACAGATTTCAACTATTGCTCGTGGACAACGTCAAATCTTGCATCAGATAGATAATCTTAGTAGTCTTTTCAGTGAGACCTTGAGAGAGCAGTCACGCCACCAAGCAAGAACGGAGAGGAAAAGCATAATGGCTGACATTGAACCAATTAGGGCTTCTCTGGTTTTAACTTTGGCGATTGGTGGTTTGGGAATCTTCTTGTTTAAGGGTTTTCTACCTCGAAATTGACTTCTAGCAGCAACTAACTTTGAAATCTTCAGTTTTTTTTTTTTAACAGTTTTTCTTTTTGGGTCGTACCAAATATGTTGCAATGCCACCCTTGAGCTCGGGAAGGACAGACTGCTGATAACCAGAGGCAAACAAACGCTCTCAAGGTCATCTTTTGAGGTTTGTTAAAGAAGGGTGTGCTTTGGCAAATTTTGTAATTGGTAGAGAGCCCTAGAAGTTTTAGTAGAAATGTTTTTCCTATGACCTCTTCAAAAGTTCAATCAATACAAGTATAGGAAAAATATATGAATTCCATCACAAATTTTACTCTTCAACTACAGATTATGAATGACAAGTTCATAAAACATATCTCAAGTTATTTATACTTGATTTCCTATGGAATGGTAAGTAAAATTTGAATTAGCTTGATAGTGGGAAACCCCAATTCATTCTGCTTATTGTTGAGAAGTGCAATCACTTATTGAAGATTGGAATTTGGATGCAACATTTTGGTTTGGAAATAAAAACCATCTGTAGACTGTAGTTGAAGGGTTAAAATAGGAACCAATGTTTTTCTCTTTATTTGTTTTTATTTTTTTGTACATTGGCTCTGGCTGCTGAGATAATCCCAGTTTGATTAGAAACATATTTTTTTGTGTTTCTAACTTTTTGATGCAACGTTAGAAACATAGAATGAATCATTGATTTTATAAAAAAAAATATAATGAGTTGTTATATAAATAAAAAATTTATATATAATTTTCATATATAATGACGTGGACCTTTCATTTCAAAACAAAACATTCTTAAAGATGATGTATTTATAATAATAGCATTGTCACATTATTTTTATCAAGTTTTTTTGTATAAATTTTATATAAGAATAAAAAATTTCAAATAATAATTGGTGGTTATGTGGTTTGTTATGTGACCACGGTCTTCTATCTTGTTGTACCTTTTTGGGTAAATAGCATATTATTGGAAAGTTCAAAATTTAGGTCAAGTTTGGCTAAATTAAAAAAGTGTATTTATTTTATTTTTTTTATCTTTTTTGGGTCATATCAATCAACATCTCCTCTCTACTTTTTCTACACATAATACAAGAAAAGTAAAAAAATACACTTATTAGTCTTCCCAAACTTGGATTACAGTTTAATGAGAAGTTTTCAAAAATTAAAAATTAGCTTGATAAAAATAAACTCAAACAAAATACCTCTGAATTTTCAAGAATAATTTCTACCCAAACATGAGAAAATCATATAAAAATAATAAATATATATTTTTTTATATTTTTCACCAACTTAATTTTTGATATTCTTTTTAAAAATAAATTCTAATAACTCAATCAAATAAAAATATTTTTTGTAATTTATCCCTAAAATAACGTTTTCCTTTTACATTATTAGGACTAAAAAAAATCAAAAAAATGGCCAACCAATCTACTGATCTATATCAAGTTTAATTTGGTGTTCATAATGCACAATTCGGTCTGGTTTAGAACCAAAACAAAATCCTCTACTCATGCAAATGCGGAAACAATCATCTAAACAAATTACTATAAATAATGGCTTCATCTGGTAATTCAGATTGGTACTAAAAAAAAAAGTATATAATAAATAAATAAATTAATTAATTAATTAAAATATGACATCGAAATTATAATAATTTTTTTTTTTTACAAAAATAAAAAAATAAAAAAAATTCCCAAACAAGCTTTTTAATTCTTACTAAAAAATGTCTCAATTTTAAAAAGGTAAACTAAAATTTTTTGGGGTCAAAAACACAACGTTTTGTGATGATGATGATGGCAATAATGATAATATTTTTTAAAATCATGATTACAAATCCAATCGAACTGAATTTTACTAGTTTTGATTTGCTACTCAGACATATGTTAAGACGTGGATCTCAATAATTTGTACATTATTTAATCTCTATATAATTTTAACAGTTTTATTGTACAATAATTTCAAAAGAAGATATATCAAATTATAAAGTGAATTCTCCACCGACAAACACAATCTAATAATGTCTTTCAAGAACAAAAGCGAAAGCAAATTCTCAAATTCTAAACAATTTTAAATCCGAGTCTCTCCGTCTATAAAAACCAATTATTCTTCTGAAGAAGACACGCTTTCACAAACTACTATATAATATTAAATATAGTGTGAACAAATTTGAGGGTGTTTAGCGTGTAAATGTACTCAGTGAATCCTGTGTCCAATCTGCTTCCACGGTTGTGACCCATTGTGAATTTTCTTTTATTTTGTATTATGGTTTCTCAATTCAATATAAATATTATTTGTTATGCTTTTAATTTTTGATTTACGTCTTGAAATTAATGATAGTATTCTATATATTGTTGATTTACAAGAAAAATTAGTTAATCTACGATTACTCTCATCTTTTGTATTTGGTCAACTAATTATCAATTATTATCAACGCATTGCTATAATTTAAAAAAAAAAATTAAAGATGAACAACTAATTTAAAAGAACTTAGAAAATAATTACAATATTTAATCTGCATCTAATCTATCCCTAAACAAATTACTATAAATAATGGCTTCATTTGGCAATTCAGATTGGTACTAAAAAAAAGTAACCAAAAAAATAAATTAATTAATTAATAAAATAAAATATGACATTGAAATTATAATAATTTTATTTTTTCTTTCATAAAAATTTAAAAAATTAAAAAAATCAAAAAAATAAAAATTCGCAAACAAACTTTTTAATTCTAAACTAAAAAAGTCTCAATTTAAAAAGGATAAATTACAAACATACTCCTTGAGATTTACTTAAATTATAAATTACCCCTATGGTTCTAGAAATATTATACCTCTAAAGTTTCTAATTTCATAACAAATAGATTTTTTTATTAATAAATCATCAAGTTAATTAACAGTTGTTAATAATGTTGAAATTTTATTTCAATTAATAATTCAAATAATTTTATTATTGTATAGGTGAAAGTTAGAAATTCACTTTTTCAATTAATTCTGTTGAATAAAAAATTTTGACAGTGAGGTATTTGTAATTTTTCAAATCATATGGGGCAATTCATATTTTAAGTAAATTTATAATTTACCCATTTTATGAAGGTAAACTTTTTTTTTTTTTTGCCAAATGTACAATGTTTTGTGATGATGATGGTGACAATAATGATAATTAGTGTATTTAGTTTCAGTTTTTTGAAAATTGAATTTTTTATTTTTCGTGGTTTTTTTTTTATTTTTAGTGAATATTTTTAAAATTTTAAACAATTTTTTTTACTTTCTAGATACACCGTATTTAGATATATTTTAATAGTAAAATATTTGTGAAAAAATATTTAAAAAATTTAATAAATATACAAAAATATGAAAAATATACTGATTTTTTTTTAATTATATATTTTTGATATTTAATAAATTTTTTAATTTTTTTTTACAAATATTATATTTTTAAGTGTATTTATGTTAAATGTGTTTAAAAATTAAAAAAATTACTTAAACTATTAAAATAATTCATTAAAATCAAAAAAAATATGGAAAAAAAAAAAGAATTTTTTAAAAAGTTACTGAAAACCAAACAAGATGAATATTTTTTAAAATCATGATTACAAATCGAAGCAAACTACATTTGACTAGTTCTGATTTGAAAACTTTTCATGATTTTGTCTGATTCTAAATTTTATAAAACCCCATTGATGGTTTGATCATTGTGTTTTTGAGAGAGAGAGAGATACAGATAGAGATAGAGATAGAGAGGGAGAGATTGAGAGTGAGCTGGCTGAAAAAGAGAACCCTACTATCTTTAGCGGGAAAAGGGTAGTTTCTTTCTACACTTCATCCGATCGTTTCCAGATTCCCCACTGAGGTAACTCTCGAAACAACACCTATGTATAATGCCTTTAATTAGGGTTAGGGTTTTAGGGTTTAGATTATCTTCATTTTCTCCATTAGTATTACTCTCATGAAAATGCAATTGTTATCGAAAATTTTCTATAATAAACTGTATATCAATCTGGGTCAAGTGTAGGTATATCTGGATTGAAGTAATGTTGTGGGTATTGCTTGGAAAGCAAAAAAGGCAAACTTTTGTCATGAATTTGCTATTTTATTGTGAATATTAGACTTTTTGTAATCCCTTTCTGTTTATTTGACACTAATCTTTTGAATTAAGCATAATTGTGGGGGCTAACCCATTTGAAGAAAATAAGAAAAACAAGTGTGTTAAAACACCAGAGCTCTGTAGTTTGTTTAATTTTCCATATAATCAAGGCAAAAATGTTGCAATTTGCAAATAATTTCAATATCTCTCTTTTTGTTTTTGCCACATCGAAGGTCATAGTCTAGGGGAGGCGGGTTTCTTGCCTATGGCAACACTTGAACCTTTGACCTCCTAGTGTGGTGCAGGGGTTCTGGCCAATCAGACTAGTCCCAGTTGGTTAAACAGTTTCAACCTCTTTTAATTGAGGTTCGAAACATTTTTGAGTTCTAAAGATGTTATGTGGCTGACTAACTCAACCTTTATAATTGGTGGGTATATAATCAAGACACATATACCTTTTTGTTCTTCCTTGTATCCTAGCCTTTATATTGATGCACTAAATTGGAATGGAAATTCATGGTATGATTAATTGCTTTACCTGATTTTTAATTTTTTGTAGACTTCAAACACTGTACAATGAAGAAGATTTCAGAGCTCTACTAAAGATATAATCAGCAATCTACCAAATTAATGTCACTGAAAATATTCTGAAGAACTTGTCATTGAGGGATGCAGTGAGGACAAGTGTCTTATCAAGCAGGTGGAGGTACAAATGGGTAACACTTCCACAACTGGTATTTGATGATCAGTTCTTCGTAAAATCGTGGGGAAATGGAAAACTCAAGGCAATTATTTAGCGAGTTCTATTGCTTCATCAAGGGCCACTAATTAATTTCAAGCTGTGTTCCCCCATTTGGAAACTGTCTTGATATAAACAATTGGATCCTTATCCTGTCGAAGAAAAATATCCAGAAGTTCACACTTCACCTTGCAATTGGCCTGAACCATGAATGTCCTTGACACCTACATTCGTTTCTACAACTAAGGCATTTGAATATTTCTTTTTGTGTATTCAAACCACCACCTACATTCAAGGGATTTAGTAGGCTTGTTAACCTTGAACTCGAGAATGTCGTTATTGTAAAAGAAAATTTTGGAAGTTTCATCTCTAATTGCCCCCTGCTTGAACAATTAAGGTTAGATGATTGCAGCAGTTTTGACTCCCTCAAAATCAATGCCCCTAATCTCAAAGTTTTCAGCTTTCTTGGCCTTTTCAAATTAATTTCTTTCAAAAGTACCCCCCATCTTGCAGCAATTTCAATTGCCTTGTTTCCCTTGGATGCAAATGTTAAACAGCATAAGAAAGACAGAGACTCTGAATTGGTCAAGTTTTTCCATTCTCTACCTGCTATTGAGAACCTGTATCTGGATAGTAACATTTTGAAGGTAAGAAAGTTTCAGTTTATAGAAAATGGGTTTTCTTAGTAAACCATGTTTCTTACTCTCTTTGCTGTATTTGCTTCAAGTTCTTGGCTGTAGGTAAAGTACCAAAGAGACTGCCAAGTACTTTGAACCATCTCAAAGTTCTTTTTCTGTTGAATATTTGATGTCATAAACTTGATCTCGTCTCGTGTGCTCTTTGCTTGATTAAAAGCTCCCCCAACTTACAAAAACTTAAAATCAGCATGTGGGTGAGTTGCTGCAGAAGTCCTTTTCTTGTTTTTTTATGCTTAATGTTATGTTTGGAATATTTTGATTGTATGATCGTGTTGTATTTTTTCTAGCTGCTAGATCGTATCAAGGATCCTGTTGTAGAATATTTGCAAGCGCAAGACTTTACAAATTTATCTTTGAACCAGCTTCGAAAATTGACGATGCAACATTTTTCAGGTTTTGAACCTGAAATGCACTTTGTTAAGATTCTTTTAGCACATTCAACCATACTCAAGAAGATGACAATATTGGCCAATCAAGGTACTTCTTATGGAAAAGGATTTATGATATTATAAGAGTTGACACGATTTCCCAGAGCATCTCCGAAAGCAGAAGTCATATATCTAAATCCAGATGAACGGTAATTTTAGTGTATCATCATCATCATTACTACTACTACTACTACTATTACAGGAGTAGTAACAAAAACCATGTACTATTACAGGAGTAGTAACAGAAACCATGTGGGGTAAATTTTAGTGTATGAAATAGGGAAGAATTCACCCCTTTTTGTTTGCCTACCTTTTATTGCTAATCTGACTGTGGATTATCATTACGTGATGATACGAATAGTATTATGACTTTATTTTGTGCATTTGTTAAGCAAAATGTTGTTTGATCTTTTGCCATTTCCTTAATGCCCTTGGTTGCAGTCATTGTACAACAGGGGGGTTCCAACTATTTTAATCTATCTTAAAATTCTTAACTGCAATTTGTCCTGGGGAATTTGTTGAGGTCAGACATACTACTTATATTACGACTGAGGTGAGTGACAACAGAGCGTACTATTTCATGAAAGAGTATAGTATTGTACTTCCTTTGTCCCATATTGTTTGTCCATCTTTGTGTCTTTAGATGTCCCAAAAATGCATGTCCATTTTGAACAAAATTTTCAAAGGCGTTTGTGGGGTGCACATTAGGGCGAAGTGTAGTGTTCCCAAAACACACTGAGGCTTGAATTTTTGTTCGCAACACCAACAATGTGTAAGCCTCACTAGATGAGGTGTTCACCTGGCGTGTGCATCATGCGCTTTTCACACACATAATCTGTTGAGACTTATGCATTTTGTGATGTAATGTGATGAGAGAGAGAGAGAGAGAGAGAGAGAGAGAGAGAGAGGGAGATTAATTTGAATCTTGCCTGAGAGACTATCAATATCCAGCCTGAATCTGAAACTCTGAGCTTCTTACTCACTATATGCTGAAATTAATTTTCTATATTCTTACTCACGTTCAACTAAAACTGACAGCTTCTCCTCTCCGAACGACGTGGGCTCCGACGTCGACTTCCACTGAGACACGATCGACATCAGGTTCATGCCCTCTGTGTCCTTGTTCTCTGTCTCTGTTTTTCTCCATCGTTCTCAGTCTCTCTTGATTTTCTCTCTCTATTGTTGGGTCTCTAAAACTTGTCAAGTTAAAATCTGCTTATGATCTTGATTGCTACCACAATATGTGGCAATATTTGATTTGCCAATAATTGAATCATAATTCTAGGCTTTGCAACATGTGACTATTTATTAAAGGTTAAAATTTAATTTTTGCCAAGAAGTACATCATTATGGTAATTCAATTAAATCAACCTGTCATTTGCTAGCCTCAATTTCTAATCTAATGCACCATCAACAAAATTTTTCTACCTTCCTATTCCCTCTAGCAAGATTTGGCAAATTCATATACCCTATAAACTTTCCTCTTTTCCTTAGGTAGGCATCACATGACAGATTACCTTTAGGATTAATCTCATCCATAGGCATTGTGAATCTATGATGTCCTTGACTCCCTCGGTTTTTCGTTTGCTGATCTTAGGTGATTTTCTTGGGCCAGTTTGGTTCAACCTTGTTGGGCTGGGACTATGAGGCACGGACGCCTCTTCAAGGGCTGCGTATCAGTGTCGGACACGGACACGCATTGGATACGCAACAGAAGGTGTCCTGTTTTTTTTTTTTTTTTTTTTTTTGCCGGATATGTAACGGACATGTTCAGGACACCGCGGGTGAAATTCAAAATTTATGAAACTTTTTGTGGGGGTCAATTTGTAAAAAAATAAAAACAAATCAATTTCTTAACCTAGATTCGAACAGAAAAGAGAGAATAGAATAGAAGAGAGGGAGAGAGAGAGAGGGTCGTCGGGCACACTTGGTAGCTTTTCGCTAGTCAGTCGTTACTCATTGGTGATCGGTCGTCAGTGGCCGGTGGTCGCTGCTTGCTGCTATTATTGTTATCTGACGTACAACTTCCATCTTCTTCTTCATTCTTCTTCTTCGATCTTCTTCTTCTTCTCGGATCTTCTCTGTTGTCTCTGTCAGTCGCTCTCTCTCTCTCTCAGTCACTCTCTTTCTTCTGCTTTGATCTTCAACTTTTATTTTCTTTTTTCTTTTATATGGTTGATTGTAACATCTCTCTCTCTCTCTCTCTTCTATTTTTTTCCCTATTTTATTTTATTTTTTCTTTTCTCTCTCGGCCTATTTGATTATTATTATTATTATTATTATTATTATTATTATTATTATTATATTGTTGTTGTTGTTGATTAATTTTGTTAATTTTAATGATATGTGTTTGTTAAGTTTATTATAAGAACTAATTTTTAAATCAATGAAATATTTATTTTTTATAATTTTAATAGTGTTATTTTGTATTTTTATTACCTTTCAATGTTTTTTTTTAATTATAATTTTACGACATATAATAAATAAATTTAATTATATATATTAAATGTGTCCCCAGCGTATCGTGTTCCCCATTTTTTGAAAATTTGCGTGTCCGTATCGTGTTCGTGCCCGTGCTTCATAGGGCTGGGATTTGTCTCCATATACGTTACACGGACTTAGATGTGGGTATTGGTGCGAGTGCGTATCTAAAGGTCGGACATTTCAAAATTAAAAATAAAGGATATGCGAATATAGATCCAAATTTGGATATAGATATAGACTATGAAGCACGGGTACTTCGAAAAAATATGTCGTGCATCACGTGCATTTACTTACGGCGTCCCGCACTCGTATGGTACTTCAAGATAATGCATTGGTTCACAAAACACGTACCCAAGTTTTTTCTTTTTAATTTTCGGCGTACCCATACGTACCTAGTATATATCCAAACCGTACCGTACCTCACCTCAGTTAAAACAATATTTTCCTTCTACTACACAAATGAGTTACTTCTTCTTTATTTTTTATTTTATGCTTAGCATGATTTTAAAATTAAACTATGGTTTGTAAGTTATTTAATATATTGACATTTAATTTTGATTTATACTTTTACTTTTGGCATTAAATGTTAATTATAGGTTGGACCTTAACAAATTAAACCATTTAATTAATTTTTGCATTACTTTAAATTAAAAATAAATATTTTTTTACAAGCGTACCAAGCCGTACCTGTATCCTATTTTTTTGAATTTTACCGTATCGGTGTACCCAAATCGTACCAGTACCAATACTCGTACCCGTACCCGTACCCGTGCTTCATAGGATACAGAGATACGTTAAATAGTTATTTTTTAAATATATTTATTATATGAAGATGAGTTTAAAAAAGTTAAGAAATAATAAATTCTGTTAAAAAAATAAAATAGAAATAACAAATAATTAGGCATGAAATAAATTATATTATATATGATAAAATAAATAATTTTTTATTTTAGGCATACAAATTATATTAAAGCGAAGAGAGAGAGAATAGATCGAAGAGAGAGAGAAGTAAATAGAGACGAAGAGAGAGAGAGAGAAGCAAACAAAGACGAAGAGGAGATCGAGAGTGAAAGGAGAGAGAGACGAAGACAATCGAGATTGACAGTGAGAGGAGAGTGACAAAGACGATCGATGCCCTGAGAGACAAAGACAATCGAGATTGACAATGGGAGAAGAGAGTAACGAAGATGATCTCAGCCCTAATCGTAGGTATGCCTTGTATCCACTTTCTCCATGCCATATCCCGGCCGGATTCCGCATCCATACCCGTGTCGTGTTGTATCGACATGAGTACTTTGTCAAAACTGACGAGTCTGTGTAACGTAGGTCTCCATCCTAACTCTCTTCCCTTCTTGTACTGGATTGGGCTTTATTGAGTAGTTGCACGAGGGAGCACTGGTAGGTTCTTCGCCCTCTAATGGACGAGATTCCATTTGCCTTTGTTTCCATTTTTTATGGTCTGCCCTTCTTTTGGCAATTGGTATATAGCTAGAGAAGAATGACTTGCCTCTTTGTAAGGGTGACCATGACAAGGTCTTCGTTTTTTATTTTTTAGGGTTAATTTTTAAAACTTTTTCAATAACAGCTTCTGTCACCCCTCCCTCTTCTGTTTATTCTAGGATTAGCAAGACTAGCAGATCTAATAAATTCTTTCATTTTACAAATTCCCCCTCTAATGATGACCGGCCTCACCTGTGTCTCAATACTTTTCTGTTGAACTGTCAAGTACTTTTTCCTCAAGTGGGTATTGGTGTTAAAATGCCTTGTCATGCTTTTGAACCATTTATTATTCAGTACATTCTCATCATTATTTGCATGTTAATTTATCCACTAATGACTTATCTTTGTTTGGGCAGCTAGCAGGGTCGAGGGATATCGATGCAGTGGCTGCTCGTTCATATTTTGATTTTTTGCTCCTTTGCCCGGGACTTGCGTTGTTGCAGCAGCAGTTTGGTTTAACTCTTCAGAGCTTCATGATGTCTTCTGCACCGAGCTACTCTTGCAGCTGAGATCAAGAATTCTTTCTCTTACGCATTTGATATCATTCGCTCTATCGCTTTAGATACAAGCTAGTCTATGATTTTTTTGGGCATGTACATAGTGTTACATTGTGTTTGGTTTGGAGATTTTGAAAAGAATTTGAAAAGAAAAAGAAAAAAAGTGTGTGAAACTAAGTGAAATATATATATATATATATATATATTTTATTCACATTTTACTTACATTTTTCATTTTTTTTTTCCAAATCTCTTCTCAAATCTACTCATGAAACACAACATTTGTGTAGCAGCTTTTGTTTTCGTTTTTTTTCTAGCTTAGTGATGTATTGTATTAGGCTCGTTTTGTATTGATATTAGCTTGTCTCCAATTAAATTTTAAAGTGGATTGCATAGTTAGAGGATGTCAGTATTTGGTAGCAAAATAAAGGCCAGGATTTGTCCACTTACTCACTTGCCATCATCTTTTGGGTCAGTCTATACGGGCCTAATATTGGGGTGTGAGTGGGTATACAAATTTGATCTTTTGTTTGTCGTAAAATGCTTGTGTTGCAATCTCAATACTCAGACTCCGCGGATCAATTCAAACCCTAATTAGAGACCAGGTGTATTTTTTGTATTTGTTCTTATGAACTAATGATTTTGTCTTTGCATAAAAAAAAATTTAAAAAAAAAAAAGAATAGAAAAGAAAAAAAAAAAAAAAGAGAAGAAAGAAATGGAAAGCTTGCATTTTCTTTTGAGAAAATTGAATGAAATAATTTAAAAGTTTTAGTAAATGTATTATGTAGATTGATAATTTAAAAGTTTTAGTAGATGTATTATGTAGGTTGACTAGCACCATTGGAATTGATTCTACTAAAAAATGGAATAGACTCTTTCTTGCATTTAATAAATTTTTTAGGTATAAAATTTAAAATCACTAATTTTAATCACTAGAATTGACTGTACTTTCTAACTAATATGACCATATATGCTAATATTTTTTGGGTAAAATATTTAAAATTAATAATTTCCTACCATAGTTGGAGGCCTATATATGGGGAGGATTTTAATATAGCATAGAACCTTATCTGCCATGGATCCAATTAATTGTTGTGTGATTAAAGAAATCAGAATTAATGTATATGGTGTGATAATATAAAAATAAATAAGATACAATATATATTTTAATATAAAATAGGTAATAATATCCATTTATTAATTGGTAAGTATTGATGATATTAAAAAGAAAGAAAAAAGGTTTTTGCAAAGAAAAGTAAATGAGAGGAAGGCATATACAAAAAAAAAGTATTTATTTATAAATTTCATTTTACCTACTTATGTTCTGTTTAGTCTAAATTATTATTTTTATGTTCTAATAAATTTTATGAGTGACATAATTATCAAAATAATCTTAATAATAATAGCTTAATAATAAGAAAAATGCTAGAGATTCCAAACTTTCTACTTTAATAATAATAGGATGAAACACGCATTAATATTTACATTGATAGTGTAAATGTTTACATCATGAAACATTCACACTATCAAACTTATTTAATGTAAATGTTTATACTACCAACTTATTAAGTATTCAAAACATTTTTGTAAGGGTAAATTATCTGTAAAATACTTTAAATATGAGAATTAAAATTTAATAAATCAAATGTTCAAAATAATAGCACTTATTAAAATACAAGACTATCGTATGGCTGTGTTTGGAAGGGTTTTGGAACTTTGGTTCCACCTTTTGATTTGCTTATGGTGTTTGTTTGCAGCTTTCAAAAATTAATTCCATACTCACTTTTGAAAACTTGGTCGAAGGTAGGAAAATTTGGACTAACCGATCGTCTCACCGGTTGACTGGAACTGTGATTTTTTTTTTTAACAATTGACACATGTTAATTTTTATATATTCAATAAAAAATATTTTTCGAATTTTTTAAAATTTTTAATGAGCTTTAATAGAATTTTGAGTTATGTGTTTGATTATGAGTTGTAAGTTTTTGTATCAAATATCATATGCCACATCAAAAACTTAATCTAGATACAAAATTCAACATATTTTTGTATTTCATTGGATTTAATGAATCTTGGAAAAGGTCCAATGGACTTAGTTTGATGTTCATGAAGATGACCATTGCAAATAACATCAAGACCTCCTTACCTCAAACTGTTAATGAATTGGAATACTTAAAGGCTGTTGAAGATCGATTTAGATCTGCTGACAAGTCACTTGCTGGCATTATTATGGCTGAATTGACAACAATGAAATATGATGGCAACCGAGGAGTTTAGGATCACATCCTCAATATGGCTGACAAAGCTACAAAGCTTAAAACTTTAGGGATGTAAGTTGATGAAACTTTCCTCGTGCAGTTTATTCTCAACTCACTTCCATCACAGTTCGGCGCATTCAAAATTCACTATAACACCAATAAAGATAAGTGGAATTTGAATGAGCTGACTAATATGTGTGTTCAGGAGGAAGTGAGGTTGAGGGAAGAAGGACGTCAAACTGCATTGGCTGTAACTCATGAAGTTATAAAGAAAAAGAAGGGTAAGTTTGTAAAATCAAAAAAAAATACACCAAAGAAAAAGAATAAACCTGGGAAAGAAAATCAGGCTTAAAATGGTTTCACTGTCAAATGCTACTTTTGTGGCAAAAAGGGACATGTGAAGAAAGACTGCAATAAGCGAAAGGCTTGGTTCAAAAAGAAAGGTTAGAAATTTTCTTTTGTTTGTTATGAATCAAATCTTGCTGAAGTACCTTCTAATACTTGGTGGATTGACTTTGGGGCCACGACCCACATTACAAATGGCATGCAGGGATACCTCTCAACCAGGAAACCGAAGGAAAGTGAAAGATTTGTCTATATGGAGAACCGTCTCAAAGCTGAAGTCATAGCTGTAAGAACTTACTGACTGATCTTAGAGACGGGTCATCAGATGGATCTAGAAGACACTTTTTATGTTCTTTCAATTTCTAGGAATTTAGTTTCGTTATCCAAATTAGATCGTGTTAGATATTCAGTTTTATTTGGTTGTAGAAAACTCAATTTAATATTTAATTCAATAATGATTGGTTCTGGTAATTTATGTGATGGATTATATAAAATTACCTTAAATCATGAGTTTGCACAATCATTAGTAACTCTGCATTCGAATATTGGTTTAAAACGTGGTCTAATTAATGAAAAATCCTCAATCTTGTGGCATAGACGGTTGGGGCATATCTCTAAAAATAGAATTAAAAAATTGGTGAAGAATGGGATTTTGGAAAACCTAGATTTTACTGATTTTGAGATATGTGTGGATTGCATTAAAGGAAGGCAAACCAAACACACTAAGAAAGGTGCCACAAGAAGTAATGAGCTTCTTGAGATAATTCATACAGATATTTGTGGGCCACTCAACATCCCATGTCTTAGTGGTGAAAAATATTTTATCACATTTATAGATGACTTCTCATGTTATGGATATATGCATCTAATTCATGAAAAGTCTCAGGCTGTTGACATATTTGAGGTGTACATAACTGAAGTCGAGAGACAATTAGATAGAAAGGTTAAAATAGTGAGATCAGACATGGGTGGTGAGTATTATGGTAAATATGATGAGTCAGGCCAAAATCCTGGCCCATTTGCCAAATTCTTAGAAAAGAAAAGCATTCGTGCTCAATATACAATGCCTGGTATGCCACAACAAAATGGAGTTGCTGAAAGGCGTAATCGTACACTTAAAGATATGGTTAGGAGTATGTTAACTTACTCAATTGTACCTATTTCACTGTGGGGGTGAAGCTTTAAAGACTGCAATGTATATCTTAAATAGGGTTCTTAGTAAGGCAGTTCTAACAACTCCTTTTGAGTTATGGACTGGTAGGAAACCTAGCTTGAGACACTTGCATATTTGGGGTTGTCCAGCAGAGGCAAGAATCTTCAACCCACAAGAGAAAAAGTTGGACTCAAGAACAATATATGGATATTTCATTGGTTATCCAGACAAGTCTAGAGGGTATAAATTCTATTGTCCTAATCACAGTACGAGGATAGTGGAGACTGGTAATGCTAGATTCCTAGAGAATGGTGAAATTAGTGGGAGTGAGAAAACACGAGTGGTGAATTTCGAGAAAATTAGGGTGGATGTCCCAACATTTGACCCTTATTGAAAAATTGTTGTACCTCAAACTATTCCAGAGGCTGAGGAAAACGAACAACATAATGAAAATCCTTCACCACCTCATGTTTCACCACTTCATGAAGATATCACCATTGAAAATATTGTAGAACCACCACAACCGGCAGTTCTGAGAAGATCTCAGAGGGAAAGAAAGCCTGCCATTCCAGATAATTACATGGTGTATCTAAAGGAATCTGATTTTGATATTGGGATTAACAAAGATCCAGTCTCATTTTCACAAGCCATAAATAGTGATGATTCTTCTAAATGGGTCAATGCTATAAATGAAGAGTTAAAATCCATGAAATAGAATAGTGTTTGGGATCTCGTCGAATTGCCTAATAACTGCAAAAAGGTCGAGTGTAAATGGGTCTTCAAGACCAAGCGTGACGCAAAAGGCAATATCGAACGATTTAGTGCTAGACTTATTGTCAAGGGTTTTACTCAAAAAGAAGGCATAGACTATACAGAGACCTTCTCTCCAGTATCTAAGAAGGACTCGCTTAGAATCATCCTAGCATTTATAGCTCATTATGACTTAGAGTTGCATCAAATGGATGTGAAAACTGCTTTTCTAAATGGGAATTTGGATGAAGAAATTTATATAGAGCAGCTAGAAGGATTTGCAAAGAAAGGTAAAGAACATTTAGCTTGCAAATTAAAGAAATCTATATATGGCCTTAAACAAGCTTCCAGGCAATGGTATGTAAGGTTTAATGATACCATTACCTCTTTCAGATTTAAGGAAAATGCAGTTGATCAGTGCATATATCTAAAGGTTAGTGGGGAGCAAGTTCATTATTTTGGTGCTATATGTGGATGACATTTTGTTAGCTAGTAATGACCTTGGCTTATTGCATGAAACCAAGGAATATCTCTCCAAGAACTTTAAAATGGTCGATATGGGTGAGGCAAACTATGTTATTGGCATAGAGATCTTTAGGGACCGATCTCGAGGATTGCTAGGACTATCTCAAAAAGGATATATTGATCGTGTTTTGGAGAGATTCAATATGTAGTTTTGTTCAGCCGGTAATGCACCCATCATGAAGGGTGATAAATTAAGTGAAAAACAGTGTCCAAGGAATGACTTGGAAAGAAAACAAATGAAGGACATTCCATATGCATCAGCTGTGGGGAGTTTGATGTATGCTCATACATGTACCAGGTCAGATATTAGTTTTGCAGTTGGAATGTTGGGAAGATTCCAAAGTAATCCTAGAATGGAACATTGGAAAGCAATGAAGAAGGTTATGAGATATCTTCAAAGAACAAAAGACTATATGCTCACCTATAGGAGATCAGAACAATTAGAAGTGATCGGATACTCAGACTCAAATTTTGCTGGTTGCCTTAATAGTAGAAAATCTACATCAGGTTTTGTTTTTCTACTAGCTAGTGGAGCAATTTCATGGAAGAGTGTGAAGCAGTCCACTATTGCTTCATCTATTATGGAGGCTGAGTTTGTGGCATGCTTTGAGGCTACAAATCATGCTTTGTGGTTGCGAAATTTCATCTCAGGACTTGGTGTTGTTGACTCAATTGCCAGGCCGCTGAAGATATATTGTGACAATACCGCAACAGTTTTCTTCTCTAAGAATGGAAAGTACTCTAGTGGTTCCAAACACATGGAAGTAAAGTACTTAGTTGTTAGAGAAAGAGTCCAGAAACAACAAGTGTTAATTGAAAACTTAAGCACCTCTCTTATGATTGCTGATCCATTCACAAAGGGATTGTCACCAAAGACATACAAAGAGCATGTTATCAGGATGGGTCTTTTAAGCAACCCTTGATGTGTATGGTTAATCCTGAGTGCTTATTTTTATTTGACGCTATTTGCGCAATAACAATTTTGTTTCTAATTTTCCTGTTTCTAAAAGTGTGTGTACACATTAAATTGAATATTGATAAACAGGAAATGTCTTAACAAGACAAATTACAGGGGCATTTTAGGCAGATAATTATATATCCCGATAATGGACTGGATTGGTGAAGGTTATCGATGGTGTAGTACATAGAAGGAAATATGACATAAATGTTATATAACCGCCATGACTCACATTGGTGATCTGAAGTAATCACAGTATTATAGTTTCTAATATATTTGAACTTATTGGCTATTTTTAAAATTCGTGATCACGTGTCAAAGTTTTTAGTGTGGAATCCAATGAGTCAAAAATTTTTTTATATAAATTGCATATTTTGGAAAAAAAAAAAAAACTCATAATTGCATCATAATCGGCTTAATGGGCCAAGTGGGAGAATGTTGGATTTATTTTCTAGTGTGGCCCAATAGCCTACATATATCTACATGTTTTAATTTATTTGGACTTCACAATTAGATAAAGCCAATATTATATATAAAGTTCAGTAATTAGAATTTTAATATAATCACTCTTCTAAGATAAGAAGAAACCTTGATGGATTAGGAATTCTTATGATAGAGTTTATCTGGTCCTCTTCTCTCCTCTATATAAGGATGGGTGATTCTCCTTTCATATCATGAGTATTTTTCCATCCCTCTAAGTTTTATAGTCATCCTAATTAAGTTCTATCCCTCTAAGTTTTATAGTAATCCTAATTAAGAGAGACAGAGAGAAGAAGGTGAGCCAAGAATTCAAGGTTCAACTATTAGGGGTATTTTCTCAACTTCTCTAATTCAATGGCTGACAAAGGTATGTTCATTTTATTCTTCAGTTGTATTGAATTTAAGATCCTATTAAGTTTAATTCCGCATTATTATTATTATTATGGTCACATGTATTATTAAATCTTACAATACCTACTGGTTATTGCAGAAAATTTAAAGTAATTAATGAAAATATAACATGTTAAGATGGACCGTATCCTCTCTTTGCTTTATATCTTAAATTTAGGTAGAATCATTAATTTTTTTATTTTTTATTTGATCTCAGGAAATGTAATAAGAACCATGGGGTGTTCGATGCTTCTATTTGGTTATGCTTGCTGATTGTCATAAGACTAAGAATATTTGGAAACATGAAGAACATGCGTGGCTTAAATTCAGACATAATCAGTAATCTTTCAGACAATATTTTAGAAAAAAATCTTAATGCGTTTGTCAATACAAGAAGCGGTGAGTACTAGTCTTTTGTCAAAGACATGGAGATATACGTGGACGAAACTTTCCCAACTTGTATTTGATGATACATTCTGCAAAGGAGTGCTCAGAAAAGAGAAGAACAAGCTTATGATGACTATTTATCATATTATGTTATTTCATCGTGCACCAATAGTCAAGTTTTCACTGCTTTTTCCGGATCGAAAGTCTGTCCGAGATTGATCCGCTGATACTTATTGTTTCAAACAATGAAATCCAGGAATTCATCCTTCTCATTTGGAAGGGTGAACCTTATAAATTACCATCATCGCTGTTTTCATGCCAACAACTTAAGCGTTTGAATCTTCATTGTTGTATGATTAAGCCGCCTCCTGCATTCAAAGGATTTAAAAAGCTCCTTAGCCTTGAGCTTCGTGAAATTGTTATTACTGGTGACGTACTTTCGAGTTTAATCTCCAGGTGCCGTCTACTTGAACGACTGACAGTTGGATGCTCCACCAGTTTAGATTGCCTTGAAATCGACGCTCCTCGTCTTAAATTCTTATGCTGTGAAGGCCATTTCAGTTCCATTTGTTTCAAAAACACTCCTAAACTCTTTAAAGTTTCAATTTATTTGTTGGTGGAAATGGATGTGCCAGTATTTAAGCAAGCACGACCTTCGAAATTGGTCACGCTTCTTGGTAGTCTACCTGTCATTGACTTTCTGCGATTGGACTATTTCTATATTCAGGTAAGTTTAGCTTAGTAAATTATGTTTCTTCCAAATTGGTTACTCGGGAGGGGTTGTAAATAACCCGCGTTTCTTTGATTTTTTTCTTCTTCTTTTGCTTCTAGTACATGGCTGCAGGTGGTGTACCAAAGGGGCTTCCAACTACTTTGAAACGCCTTAAAACTCTCAGGTTAACCGGAATTTGTTTTGGGGAACTAGATGAGATCTTGGTTATGCTTTGTTTAATTAGAAGCTCTCTAAACTTGCAAAAAATGACAATTCAGGTAAGTAATGACCGATGTTATTATTCCCTCTGTTTATAAGGTATTTTCTGCATCTTTAAGCTGAGACAATCCCGTTTTCTTCTTTCCAGGTACATACCGATGAAAGTGTTGCTATTGATTCTGTTCTAGAACTTTTGGAAATGCAAGAATGGTCGGATGTCACTTTAAATCGACTTCGACAAGTGGAGATGAGAAGTCTGTCTGGCTCAAGGCCTGAATTGGAGTTTATTAAGCTTCTATTTGCCAAGTCACCGGTGCTGGAGACAATGCTTATCGAGCCTAACTCAGCGGTTGTTGTTGACAGAGGACTGGGGATTTTGATAGAGGCGTCACGATTTCGGCGCTTATCACCTCGAGCAGAAATCAAATTCGAAAATCCAGATGTAGATCAAGTTTAGCAGATGGTTTGTGTCCTTTTTTAGCATTTTTTTGTTTGAGTGAGGCAGTGAGGTGATCTTTTTGTTGTTTGTTGTCTGCTAAGTCTAAGTTAAAGCTACAACTGCTAATTCCATTAAAAATTTGGAACTTCTTTTCAACATTTAAAATTTTCTGTTTGAAATTTGGTTAATTTTTTTGGTACGAGAGAGGTACAATGTTGTTTGTGATTCTGAGTTTAATTGCTACTCATAACTTTGTCAAGTTTCCTCCCATCCCATTCCTAGGGCTGAAAATGAGCCCAGTCGAGTCAAGAAGTAGGTTGTCGAAATTTGGTTTGTTTACATAAGGGGTCAATCTTGAAGGAGCTTTTAACAAGCTGAACACAAGTTGAGTTCAAGTAGTTTATTTTTTGTAGTGCATATATAAGCTTTATCGAGTCGAGTAGTGGGTTATTCAAGCTTTTGGTTTGAAAACTTAACAAGCTTAAAATTGTGTTCACATTTGGCTTGTTTACATAATGAGTCAATCTCGTACGAGCTTTAACGAGTCGAGTTCGAGTAGTTTGGTCCGTTTAACAACCCTACCCATTCCCTCTTCTCTCCCTTCAAGTCTCAAGAAATAAGTAAGACACATTGTTTATTTTCCTTTTAAATTATTCCTTTGTTGTTGCAATTTTCTACTTGTTGGGATTATATTTTCCCTGTATTGGCATGATTTGCCATAAATCATGTGAGTGGAAATCATAATGGAAAGTGTATGTAATTTTAGATAATTTTCTCCATCTATGATATCTGATCTTACCTATTATATGTGTTATTATTGTATTGATACCACTATAGGAAAAATTTTATGGTAGTTATGAAAACTTGTGGTTTTAGATTAGTTATGAATCATATGGTCTTCTAGTTATGAAGTTTTGCTATTGTCAAATTTGTGGTGAATTTGATTGTGAGAATTTGTAGTGGTGGTTATGGGTTGAAATGATCTATATCATCAGACTTTGTGGTGGTTTTAGTTATGATTCATATTGATCTTTGTTATGAGGTTATGTGGTGTCTAGTTATAATTTGAAGTGATTTTAGCTATGAGACTGATATTTTGTTATGAACAGAAAATATAGAAGTCTCAGTTGTTGTCAGATACCTCAAGGGAGGTCTGTGTAACTAGCCCTTTTTTTAGCTTGCCAAATGTGTTGTTTACATGCCTTATAGAGGGTCTGTCATCTTTGAGATTTTTAATATTGAGTACATGAGCCACATTGGAGCATTGTGCAGTCCATTATATAAAAAATGGCACACTATGAGTCAAATATTTTTGATCTTTCTGAATGTTTCTTTTGAAAAATATATGTTCAAGTGCTCGTACACAACCACCTTAGCCTTTACAGTACTGATAGAAAATGTCCTACAGAGAAAAGACATCAGATTGCAAAATGTTGAGCCCTGTTCTTTGTACCATGCTCATTTTGTAATGCATTGACTTGAGGGCTTGACAACTTATTTCCAAAATCAAATTTCAAGATCCTGTTCGATTTTGCAGAAGAGGATAATAAAATTGTAGGGCTTCGTAACAAACTCTTTGAATCTCTAAGCTTCGAGTATGTTAGCGATTGATGGAGTTTCATCTTTAAGTTTAAGCATACAGTTGCCTTGAGTTTCATCTTTTTGTGTCAAACAATGGTATATGGGATTTCACCCTTTACATTTGGAAGGGTGAACCTTATAATCTGCCATCATCACTGTTTTCATGTCTACAACTTGAGAATTTGGCACTTTGTTCTTGTATGTTTAAACCTCCACCTGAATTTAAAGGATTTAACAAGCTCCTCAGCATGGAGTTTATACAAGCATTGTCATTCTCGCTAAAATATTTTCAAGTTTAATCTCCAGTTGCGCTCTACTTGAAGGACTGGTGCTTGAAAGCTCCACCAGTTTAGATTGTCTTGAAATTGACGCTCCTAGTCTTAATTTCTTATGATTTGAAGGCCTTGTCAGTTCTATTTGTGCAAAAAATACCTCTCACCTTGTAATGGTTGCCAATTTATTTGGCGGTGGTACATGGTCGTGGGTCATGAAGGAAGTACCTAAGCTAGCAGAAACATCCTACTTGGTCATGCTTTTTGCTAGTTTACCTTTCATTGAGTTTCTGAAATTGGACTATTATTCTGTTAAGTAACCCATCAATTATTCAATAATTCCGAAACACCACAGTGATCATATTGCAAGCGAATCGCCAATTACTTTAATCCCATGTTATTTCCGCATTTCCAATATAAATCGTGAGCTCTTATCCTTCTTTGTCAATCAAAACTTTATGGAACATTATACGTGTTCGTATACTAATAATTACCCTTGTTTCTTTGACTTTATTTATTTATTTATTTTTGACAAAAACCACTTTAACTGATGTGGTTTTGGGCGGTTGCAAATGACATTTAAAAATATACAGACATCTTTTACCATAAGATTGATCTCTAATTACCATAAGATTGATCTGTAAATATCACGTTATTAATGTCTATGTCAAAAAGGCTAGTTTACCATTACAGACACTCACATACTCACCCGCCACACATACGTCACACACATACGTTTTCCTTCTCTCCTCTCTCTTTCTTTCTCTTTACAGAGCACACATCACATCACTCACCACGCTTTTTCAATTAAAAAAAAACAAATTTTATTCAATTTTATTTTAATAAAATACATATAACTTTTAATATATAAATTCTTTTTATAAAATCAATATTATTCAAAAAAAATATCAACAAATTTTTTAAAATAAGACTAATATTTAACATATTTAATAAAATTTAAATTAATAATTCAATAAATATATAAAAAAAACTTACATAATTAAAATAATTTGTATGATTTGAAATTAATGTAAATAACAATTATTTAGAATTATTTTTTGAACATAAAAAATTATTTTTTATTTCCTAAAAAAACATAAAGGCTAATAAAAAAATATTTACTCAAATTGTACAAAATTAATAATAATAATAATAATAATAATAATAATAATAATAATAATAATAATATTCAAACTACACAAATGTTAACTTAAATTGTATAAATAAAAAAATACTAATAAACCATAAAGATAATAATAATTAAACCATACAAATATTATTTTGCAATTTTATTAACTCAAATCATACAATAAAAATAGTACAAATTAATACAAAAAAAGTTCCCTAAAAATAACCATAAAAATAGTCACATATATTTTAGCATTAAAAATAGTTTCAAAAAATTATGTCATGAGAAATCCAATTCATCATATTGATTGAATTCTATCTTCTATTTTTCTAAAAATAAAAAATAAAACTAATTTGTTAAAGAAAAAGTGTTTTCCCTCTAATGTTGTTTGCAAAAGACATTTTAATATTCTTAACAAATTGCAAAATAAAGTTTAAAGAAAATTAAACAATAAAATAAAAAAATAAAAAAAGACACTATGGAGTGGAAGACAAATTAAATAAATAAATATTAGATTAAATAAAAAATAAAAAATGAAATAAATAAGAGGCAAAAATATAGTACGAAAAAAATTTATATAATAAAATATAATCAAGTGTTTCCTCCAGTATTGCTTATAGAAGACATTTCAATATTTCTAATAAATTGTATGATAAAATTTAAAGAAAATTAAATAATAAAATTAAAAAATGAAAAGGACACTATAGAGTGGAAGACAAATTAAAAATTAAATATTTGGTTAAATAAAAAATGAAATAAATAAAAGATAAAAAATATAATTAAAAAATGGATAAATTACAAACACACCCTTAGAAGTTTACTTAAATTACAAATTATCTCCTGTAATTCTAGAAATTACATTATGCCCCATAAGGTTTATAATTTCATAACAAATATGTCATTTTTTTTAATAAATCATCAAATTAATTAACAGTTTTAAATAATGTTAAAATTTTATTTCAATTAATAATTTAGATAATTTTATTATTATATAGGTGAACAGTTAAAAATTTCACTTTTTCAATTAATTCTGTTAAATAAAAAATTCTGACAGGGAGGTATTTGTAATTTTCCAAACTACAGGGGGCAATTCGTATTTTAAGCAAATCTTAAGGGGTGTATTTGTAATTTACCCTTAAAAAAAATAAACAAATAAAATAAATGAATTAAAATAAAATGGAGAGAGAGTACTAAGCCTTCGTTTGACATGGGGCTAAAATGAGGTTAGAGGCTAAAATAGTTACAAAAAGATAAAATAGATTAAAAAGTTAATAAAATGAAATATCATATTCAAATTATAATCATTTCACTTTTTCTCTCACAAAAGTTAAAAAATCCAAAAAATCAACCCAATGAGGTTTTTAACCCCAAATTAAAATATAAAAAGTCAAAAAGTCAACACACTTCTCAAATGAACCCTAATTGTTCCAGGAGAGTTCTACTTTTCCCTCTAATTTGGGTGGAGTATAACATCCATTTCATAGCACTGTCTTATATATAGTGAAGGAAAAGGTCATTTTGGTCTTTTGGTCAAATCATTTTTACAGGAAAAACTGTCAAATGGACCAATATATGCAAATAAGGCGTGTGCAGCTCACTTGCCGTTTATGTTGATGAAAAATATAACAATTACATTGTGTTTGGTTGAGAAATTTGAGAAGAGATTTGAAAAAGAAAAAAGAAAGGTGTGTATAAGTAAGTGAAATATAAGTAAAAAAAAATTAATTTCAATTATTCAAATTAATAAATTTTATCATTGATTTGAAATTTATTTTGGAAATATGGGCTGAAAATTTTTCTTAATTTTTTTAACTTCTAAAACAATCAATACCAAACAATTTTTCGTAACGGTTCCTTCTGTGCATTGCACTTGTTTGGCAATTGTCTATGAGGAGAATAAAATGTTAGGCACAAACATGAAAATGTTGTTGTTTTTTTTCCTTTAATAATAAATTTATTGAATTAATTACTTAAAAGTCCTATTTATAAATGTTATGGTAGCTCAAATTCTATTTAAGATTTTTTTGAACAAATAAATCATATTTAGTAAAACTGAGAATATTATCAGTTTTTTTTTTCAATTTTTAAAACTAAAAACATTATCAATTTTGTATAGTAATGTTTCAGATAATTATTTTACTAACTGATAAAAAAAAAAACAGAATATGAGATTAGATGTTTTCGCCATTCTACTTATTGGTTTGATTCAATTATCTAATAAAATAGAGACTATTAACAATTTTTTTTTTCAGTTTTAAAACTAAGAATATTATAATTTTTAAAGTTTTTTTTATAAATTTTGCACATTAATGTTCCATCATCATGCTCTTTTATGGACAAAAAATTTTCAATTTTGCACAAAAAAATAATTCAGCTTTTTCAAAAAAAAAAAAAACATAATTATTATTATTTTTGCACATAATTTTTTTTCAGTTTTTTTTTTAAAATTTAAAAGTTGATATTTTAAAGTTTTAAAAATCAAAATAAATGTCAAATCATCATGCTCCTTTATAGATAATCATAAATGATGAATAATCATTATTTAAATGACAATTTCAATTATTTAAAATTTAATAGGATTTGAAAGTCTAAAAAATCCTAATTAAAACTTAATAGAGTATAAATTTATAAATTATAACTTGCGGGTAAAATGCCCCTAAATTTTTTAGATTTTTTTTCATAAATATTATTTTTAATTATTTTCTTAAGTGTGTAATTTTTTTAAGGTTTTTGATATTAAAATTTTATAAAATAAATGGCATACAATATTTTTATAGTAATTACGGTTCCTTAACATTTTTGTAGAGAAAATTTAACTCATAAAAAATTTGTCTGGCTTAGAGAAATTTGGCTCTGACTTAAAGAAATTTTAATTTTCATAAAAAAAATTTGATTATTTTGTACAAAAATTTCAAAATTTCTTTGTATCACTGAGAAATTTTTTGAATCGGAGCCAAAATTTCTTTATGTCTAATGAAATTTCTCTGAATTAAATTTTTTCTATGATAAAAAAAAAATTTAGATCTATCTCACTGCACAAAATTAGAGAATGATATTGCACTCATTTCCCAAGAATTATTAAAGATAAAAAAAAATAAAAATTATTTTTATAGAACTGAATTTTTTTTAAAATGATGTTAGCAGTCTCTCGAGCGAGTGAGAGATTTTTTAATCGCGAGCGAATTAGTACATCAGAAATTATTCAAGACACATCTTCTAATCCAAGACACAAACATCAAACCCACAAGCCATTAGATCTCTAGTGCTCTAGCTCCCAATCTTTTTTTCATAGTACATATAATAGAGAAAGCGCAACCTAGAACCCTAATCTTCAATCCGTCTTCCATCTCCAAATTCCTCATCATAAAGGTAAATCTCTAAAACACATCTTCGATTCTCTTTCTTAGATTCTTCAACACAGTTTACGATTCTATATTAACATGGAAATGTTTATGTTTGTATATGTATGCATGTTATTCTTGTGCCTGCTCTTGTTGTTCTTCACCAGAATCATCACTATTTTCTCCAAACCTTCATAGAATTTTTTCATTTAATTTGATTCCAAATTTGAGTAAAAAGCTTGATTTGATATGAACAACTCCAACTCTTTCATCAAATTTTTATCAAAATCTTTTTTAAAATTCCCCTCTTATCCCAAATTTCTCTTTTTCATCAAATTTGAATTATTAAAAAAAAGAGAAAACTCTTCTTTAGATTTTATGAACATTTGATCAATGGATTGGAGATGGTTTTTGAACATTTTTTCATCAAATTTAAACTTGATGGGAAAAAAAATAATATACTTTATGCATTACTCCTCTCCCAAATGTTTGGATCTTAATTAGCATCACAAAAAATAATAATAAATAAATAAAAATGAATACACCCATATGCATGCAATAAATCTGGATGAGAGTAATGTTGTGGGTTAATTTACCCACTTGCACATTTTCTTGGAATAAGTCCTGTTTTTCTCAATTAAAATACTACTGAGTCCTGTTAACACTATTTTTATAAGGTTGAATAATGTGTTAGTAGGACTTGATTGATGGATTTATCACAAAAAAAAATAAAAATAAATAAAAGGACTTGATTGATGGTACTTCAGTGGAAAAGTAGGACTTTTCAAGAATTTCCCCTATTTTTTTGGAAGATGGAAATGCAAAGAATATGTTATTTTTTGGCCCTTGTTTCTTGTAAAAATTTCTTTCCTATTTCATTTTCTTGAACACGGAGTCTGTCTGGTTATTTCAGATATGAAATCATTCTTGAACTGTCAAGTTAATAATTGGACCAGTGAGAGGGAGATTAATGATCTGGTACTGGGCCGGACAGGTTTGGGCCGGACAGAGTTTTGCTAGACAGATTTGGGCCAGGCAAGTGTTGGGCCAAGGACGTGTGGCCCAGTTTGGAAAGAATCTGCTCGGTTAAGGTACGCTCGGTGGACCGAGCTACATGTTTTGACGGTGGCGAAGCCAGTCGTGCTAAGTGACCGGCGCCTGGAAAGGCGTGGTCAGCTGAGGTACTCTGCTGCTTTCGCAGAAGGCGACCTGGTGCACGAGTATCCGGGCTCGGCTTTGCGAGATGCACCCTAGCCCGGTCCTCATGGAGCTTAGCTAGTGGAGTGCTTGGACATGAAGACCTGACGCCGTTGTCGTTAAGATGATGTTGCCCACGAGCTCGATAAGAGAGTGGCCGATCGGGTTAGGTGATGTTCATGGTTTCTGTTGACAGATGGGATAAGCGAGACCACGTGTCAGGAGATGACTGGGAGTAGATATGGGGCGCAGAGGGTATATAAGCATGTCTGCGCCCCCATACGAGGAGGACGAACACTTTTGTAAGACATTCTTACACAAACACTCTCCTCCCTCTCTCTCTATCCCAAGGTGTGTGCTAACTTGACCGTCGGAGGGGTTTTCCGGCCACACCGCCGGATAGCTCACCGCCATTGTGTTTTCAGGTGGTCGGATAGAAACGGAGCTTGGAAGAAAGGAGTGCGGGCTTGCCAGAATATTTGCTCCCCACACAATTGGCGCCGTCTGTGGGAAAATTGATAGACAAAACCTTGTCTTCCAGGCTTGTCTGATCGCCATTTATGGCGAACAACGAGGAGTTTCCGTTGTCCGCCGTCGACGGAGTTACTCTGGAGTCAGGCAGACGGAGAGAGGGACACCCTACCATTACTCCGATGGGGGATTTGGAGACATTCCCAGGAGGACAGACGGGAGACACGCGGGATAAGCGCGGAAGAAGTTATGGTCATTCACGAAGTCTAGACGGTCACCGGCGGAGGAGAGACTCACACGCCAGACGTCTGGAAAGTAAGCTGAAGGACTAGGACGCCGTTATCCGGCGAATGGCGGCGGAGATGGAGGAGCTGAAGCGGCATGTCAAAGGGAAAGGTGTAGCTGGAGTGGGAGACCACAGTGAGCGCACCCAAACCCGCCGTTCAGGCAGTCAGAGTCAAAGACACACTCCGTCTATTTCTATTACCAGAAGTTATAAGGTTGGTGATTCCGACGTGCATGCAGAGAAGTCTACCGCGCAAGATAGCACTTACCAGCCCTCACGTCCGGAGACGACGTCGAGATACTCTTACTCCGCTCATTCAGAGGATTTGCGGGCAGTCTTAAAGGAGCGGGCTCGCCGGCGGGAGGCTCAGAGGATACCAGCGTTCCAGCGGTTATCCTACGGGGTTCACGCCAGCGAGGAGGTCGGAATGCCTCCACCCCGCCAAGCAGCGCCGCTCTTAGTGGATTCAGATTTGGCAAGGTTGAGTGCCACCCCTTTTTTCCTGGAAATAGAAACAACACCTCTCCCGTCGGGCTTCCACCAGCCAAAGTTCACATTGTACGACGGGAAGACCGATCCCTACATGCATGCAAGTCATTTCCGACAGGTCATGGCCGGACATAGGCGGAATGATGCTCTTATGTGCCTCATCTTTCCATCGAGTTTGGGCGAGCTGGGCTTGAAGTGGTTTGAAAGGCTGCCGGAGGGGAGTATTGAGAGGTGGCATCAGTTGGCCGAAGCCTTTGTCACGCACTTCAAAACCAACACCAAAATACCAAAAGAAGTTGATCACCTACTGAGTGTCAGGATGGAACCGAGCGACACATTGAAAGCGTACAACTCCAGACATTGGGAGACCATCAACGAGATCTTGGATTGCCCGGTCAACCTTGCAATCACTCAATACAAGCGTGGTCTCCCGGTCGGACATAGACTGCGGGACTCGCTTACCATGCACCAACCGACGTCCATGGGCGACCATGCGCAGATCAATGAGCACATCCGAGTTGAGGATGATCGTCGGCATCTACCGTGAAGGCAACCCGGTAACAGACAAGAAGGTAGCGGCAAACAAAGTGCACTTGATTGGGCAGAGTCTAGCCGCTCAAGTGACCGAGCAGAGGAATCAGACTGTGACTCAAATCGCAAAAATCGGGGTAGAGGACGTCGGAATGACCGGGATGACTACCCCCGAGATGACGTAGCAGATGCGAACAGAAGGATGAAGGCAAGAACTGGTATCACCATGGTCTTCAAGATTCCAATCTATTGCATACTTAGTGAAATCCGAGACGAGGAGTATGTCCGGTTTCCTGCTAAGTTGGGCGATGGACAAAAGGGCTACAATCCGCGGTATTGTTGCACATTCCATCGGGAGCGAGGCCACCGGACTGAGGATTGTTTGCCTTTGAGGCAACACCTGGAAGAGTTAGTCGCGGCCGGGCACCTAGACCTTTACATTGATGGGGGCGTAAAGGCGAACCGAGCTCGGTTGATCGAGGGACAGGATGACCGAGATGCGCCACCACAAGAAGTTATTAATGTCATCCACGGCATAGTGGAACCGGCGCGCGTTTGCGAACTCCGGGGTATGATCAAGAAGGCGGAACACATGAGGGAAGTCTTGTCAGTTCAGCCTGCGATCAAGAGGGGGAAGACCGAAGAAAAAGATGTGATAAGTTTTTCCTCCCGGGATCTAGAGCGCATTCAGACGCCGTACAACGATGCCTTAGTGGTGACACTCTGCGTCAAAGAATTTGACGTCAAACGAATCTTGATCGATCAGGGAAGCTCGGTCGAGATCATGTATTATGATGCATTCAAGCAGCTTAAGCTCCGAGAGACAGACTTGGCTCCGGCGACTTCGCCACTGGTTGGTTTTAACTCGCAACCGGAGTGGCCTTTGGGGAAGATAATCCTGCCGGTCAAAGCGGGATCCGTGGTCAAGCAAGTGGAGTTCTGGGTGTTACATGTGCCCTCCACTTACAAACTGATCCTTGGAAGGGGATGGCTTCACGCCATGCAGGCCGTAGCGTCGACCTACCATCAGGTGATGAGATTCCCCTCGGCCATGGGGGCAATCGAAGAGATTTGGGGAGATCAAGTTATGTCCAAGCAATGCTTTGTGGCAGTGAACGGAAGTCGAGCTGCCAAGGGTTTCGTTCAAATGATAGAAGGACCGGAAGACCGGGGAGTTCTTGATGATGTGGGCACCAAGGCAGAAGACAAAGTCGTGGAAGACTTGGTGGAGGTGCGAATTGATACGGATCGGCCGGACAAGTTCTTCCTGCTTGGCTCCAGCCTTACTGCCCAAGAAAGAACCGAAATGGTTGAGTTTTTGATGAGCAACATCGAAGTCTTCGCGTGTTCGCCTTACGATATGCCCGGCCTCGATCCAAGTTTCATCTGCCATCACCTGAATGTCTTCCTCGGTGCGAAGCCAGTCATTCAGCGAACGAGGAGATCGGCGCTGCATCACGCTGAGGTAGTTGCGGAAAAGGTAAGAAATTTGCTTGAGGCACGAGCAATTCGGGAAGTGCACTACCCTCGGTGGATTTCTAACACGGTAGTTGTGCCCAAGAAAAATGGGAAGTGGAGAGTTTGTGTCGATTACAAGACCGTTAACCGAGCTTGTCCGAAAGATAGCTTCCCTTTGCCTAGAATTGACCAGCTCGTGAACTTGACGGCTGGTCATAACAGGCTCAGCTTCTTGGATGCTTACCGCGGCTACCATCAGATTGCCATGTATGGGCCCGACCAAGAAATCACCTCCTTCACAACTCCAAGAGGGCTCTTCTGCTACCGGGTCATGCCTTTTGGTTTGAAGAACGCCGGGGCAACCTTCCAGAGAATGGTGACCAAGATGTTTGCTCCTTTGCTGGGCCGAACAATGGAGGCTTACATTGATGATATGGTGGTTAAAAGCCGGCATCAAGAAGACCACTTGTCCGACTTAGCCGAGACGTTCATTGTTCTCAAGAAGCACAAGTTACGCCTGAATGTGTCTAAGTGTGCCTTTGGCATGGGTTCCGAAATTTTTTTGGGATTCCTAGTCCTGGCAAGAACATCGAAGCAGACCGCCTGGATCGAGCCGTCTGAAGTTGAAGCGGCCAGTTCGGCTAGGGCGTGCGGCATCTAAGCGGAATGGCAGCTTAATCGATTCATAAGCCGGTCATCAGATCGATGCCGTCATTTCTTCAAAGCATTGAAATCAAAGTTCTCATGGGATGAAGAGTGGGACCGGGCCTTGGTCGAGCTCAAGGAATACCTGTCTTCAGCGCCATTGTTGGTCACACCGCCGCTTGGAGAAGAGCTTTACTTATACCTGGCCGTTTCCCAGCACGCAATCAGTGCGGTGCTTGTCCGAGCTGAAGGAATCAAGCACCTCCCTATCTTTTACGTCAGCAAAACCTTGCTACCGGCGGAGTCGAGGTACTTGCCGTTGGAAAAGCTTGCGTTGGCATTGATGATGGCTTCAAGGAAGTTGGCACATTATTTTCACGCCCATACAATCATCGTTCTGACCGAGTTTCCTCTTAAGGCCTTGTTCGAGCGGGCAGACTTTTTTGGTCGGATTCTCAAGTGGGCGGTCGAATTGGGATAGTTTGATGTCAAGTTCCAACTGCGCACAGCCATCAAAGCTCAAACCTTGGCCGATTTCGTTGCTGAATTCTCTCCTGGAACTTATCCGGTGTGCCCGGTCGATATTGCCGCGGCAGATGAGGAGGTTAATGTGAGGCCAACCGAAATACGACAACTTGGTGGCATCGGTGACGCGGAATTGGCGCGCCCCACCGAAGCGCCTCCAGTCAGTATGATTTTACGGACCGGGGATGCGATGACGGAGACAAGTGTCACTGACCAACTTGCTCTATCTGGTACCGCATCACCAAAGGGGGGAAGAAATGGATCCACTTAGCACAGAACCTGCGGCCGGCATAATACCACAACCTGGTGATTCGCCTACAGACTTGGACATTATAGATCAACTTGCTAAGTCCGCCGCCGAATCACCAAGGGGGGCTGAGGTGGAACCAAGCAACATAGAAGTTGAAGCCGAACAGTCGAGCAGCCTTGATCAGATCAACCTTCAAGCCTCTCAAGATCCATCAGATTGTTGGAAGCTTTTTGTGGGAGAGATGTGGAAACTTTTTGTCGATGGAGCATCGAACTGTCACGGTGCCGATCTGGGCATTGTTTTGATTTTGCCAGACGGCTTGACTATTGAACATTCCATTACCCTCGGTTTCCCGGCATCCAACAATGAGGCCGAGTACGAGGCGCTTTTGGTCGGACTCAAGAGCGCCCTCAAGATGCAGGCATCCGAGTTAATGGTGTACAGTGATTCCCAGCTTGTGGTTAACCAAGTCTCTGGGATTTATGAAGCAAAGGATGACAGAATGGCTAAGTACCAAGCTCTAGTCAGGGAACACATCAAGCAGTTTCAGGCAATCAGAGTCCAACAGATTGGCCGTGAAGAAAAAAATGGCAAGCGGTCGATGGTGGCGGCCTTGCTTCGATGGTAGATAGTACGTCTCCGAACCCCCTGTTGATTGAATTTCTTCCACGGCCAAGCATTGAAGAAGCCGGGCAGACGGATGTACTTTGCGCCGTACTAGGTCCTTCCTGGATGGACCCCATAATCTTGTTTCTCAGAGACCGAACTCTGCTAGCCGATAAGAAAGAAGCGCAAAAATACGGGTGAAACCAGAGCGGTTTTGGCTCTCTCCCTCCGGAGTGTTGTATAAAAAGTCTTTCGCCGGTCCTTACTTGAAGTGTGTTCACCCGAGTAGTGTGGAAGCCTTCTTGTACGAAATTCATGAAGGCATTTGCGACAGTCATATAGGGGGCAAGTCCTTGGCCTATTGAGCTATTTCGCAGGGCTACTGGTGGCCGTGCATGCAGGCCAACGCACAAAAGTATGTCCGCAAGTGTGAAACATGCCAGAAATTCGTCCATCAGATCCATCAGCCAACCAGGGAACTTCTTCCCCTCACCAGTCCTTGGCCTTTCGCCATGTGGGGGCTAGATATAGTCGGGCCGTTGCCAACCGCACCAGGCAACCGGAAGTTCTTCATCGCGGCCACAGACTACTTCACCAAGTGGGTTGAAGTTGAGCCCTTGGCAACAATCAAGGAGAAAGACGTGAAACGGTTTGTCTGGCAGAATGTGGTCACGCGGTTTGGCGTCCCCAAGAGTTTGATCTCTGATAACGGCACCCAGTTTGATGGTCACCTCTTCAGAGAATTTTGTGGAGACCTAAAGATTGAATTCTACAACTCCACTCCGGCTTACCCGCAGTCCAACGGTCAAGCCGAGGCATCAAACAAGACTATCCTGGATGGGTTGAAGAAACGGCTGGAGAAGGCAAAGGGCAAATGGGCTGAGGAACTACCCAGCGTTCTTTGGGCATACCGAACAACCCCGCGGCGATCTACCGGGGAAACTCCATTTGCTTTGGCTTATGGCATGGAGGCGGTCATACCTTTGGAAGTCGGCATGCCCACCCTAAGAAGTGAAAATTTTGAGCTCGAGCTAAACGCCAAGGCTGTTGCCCTGGAACTAGACCTGGTGGAAGAGCGTCGGGAGAAGGCCCTCATCCACGTAGCTGCCTACCAGCAAGAGCTCTCAAGGAAGTACAACAAGACCGTGCACCTCAGACCGTTTAAAGTAGGTGATTGGGTTTTAAGGAAAGTTATGGGAAACACCCTGATGCCAGGTGAAGGCAAACTAGGGGCAAATTGGGAAGGACCCTACAAGATAACCGGTCTGGCGGGCAAGGGGGCATACCACTTGGAGGATCTGGATGGTAGAGCAATACCCCGGCCATGGAATGCGGCCAACCTCAAACTGTATTATTTCTAGCTTTAGCTTTCTTTTTTGTGTGAAGGAATTTTTTGCCTTACACTTCAGAATGTAATTCTTTTTGTCAATATATAGAAGTGACTCTGCTTTAGCATTCAGATTGTTGTTTTAATGTAAAGACGGAGATGATTTATTCCAGTTGAAAGAGTTGATGTTTTGTTCAAATTAGGCCCTCCCAACCGAGATGATTCACTCTAGGCCCTCCCAACCGAGATGATTTACTCCGGTTGAAAGAGTTGATGTTTTGTTCAACTTAGGCCTCCCAACCGAGATGATTTACTCCGGTTGAAAGAGTTAATGTTTTGTTCAACTTAGGCCTTCCCAACCAAGATGATTTACTCCGGTTGAAAGAGTTGATGTTTTGTTCAACTTAGGCCTCCCAACCGAGATGATTTACTCCGGTTGAAAGAGTTGATGTTTTGTTCAACTTAGGTCCTCTCAACTGAGATGGTTTACTCCGGTTGAGAGAGTTGGTGATTTGTTCAACTTTGCTGATCCAACCGAGATGGATATTCCGGTTGAAGAAGTTGATGTTTTGATCAGCTTAGGTATCTCAACCGAGATGGTTTACTCCGGTCGAGAGAGTTGGTGATTTGTTCAACTTTGTTGTTCCAACCGAGATGGATATTCTGGTTGAAGAAGTTGATGTTTTGTTCAATTTTGCTAATTATACCGTGATGTGAATTCCGATCAGGCCAGGTGTTCAAACCGAGATGTTTTGCCGAAGATAGAGTTGGGGAAAACCGTGCAAACACTTGATGAAATTAAAGCTTTTCATTGATAAGAAGTTAATACAAAAGGAGGGGAACTTAGCCCGGTTACATTTGCAGACAAAAAAAGAAGAAAAGAAAAAACTAAGCTAAGGGGGAGAGGTCTGGGAATTCCTCTTCAGCTTCCAAGTTGACCGTAGTTATGCAGTCACGGGACGCGGTCCCAGTTTGCATGTACTCGGTTTGGTCCTCTCCCTCAGTGTCTGTCTCGGCCTCTTCTTCGAGACCTTCCTCGGCCTCAGCCTGCAATGCACTAAAGACGTCGTTGGCATACGGCACGAGATAGGTCGGCATGAATGCAGGAGGCGGAGTGGCAAACACGTCGGTGTCTGGACTTGACCGAGATGTTCACAGGCAGCCTTCCAGCCGGCTTTGAAGTATATGTCCTGCGTCGCGAAGACTTGCTTCTTATAGTTCTCCTCGGCTTCATTGAAACCGGCGTTGTTAGCATCTCGGTAGTCTTTCTTCCGCGACTTCTTGAGCGCGTCCAGCTCAGCCTGGAGCTGGTCCCTCTTTTTCTCGGCTTCGTCAAGTTGGCCGAGCAACCGGTTGTTGTCAGTGTTGGCTATTTCGAGCGAGGACTTTGCTCGGCCAAGCTCGGTTTGGAGGCTCTGGACTTGGCTGGCTGTGTCATTTGCCTTTTGCCTAAGTCTATGGATGCGCTCCATTACCAGGTGCTGCTTCTGAATGGCCTGCAAGAAGCGAATTTGATTAGTAAAGGAACTGGACAAACACTTATGGAAATTTCAGAGGCAGATTGAGACTTACCTTGGCCATGGACTTGACTGATAACTTCACCAACCGAGTGTCAGGAACATGGTCGCTGCCGACCACGTCGCTCGGTAGGAGAAGTGCCTTGGAGAGATCATAAGCGAGCAAGTGCTCTTTATTGCCCTTGATCGAAGCCGTAGCCGGGATGTCTTGTCCCCGGTGTTTCAGCTGTGGTTGCCAGATCGGTATTGGGTCAACCATGGCAGTTGGTTGCTCGGTGGTAAGCTTGGTCACCAGCTCGGTAGATGGATCTGCGCGAGCTCTTTTACTAGCCCGGCGTAGAGTGGGTTTCTTGCTAGACTGCCCGACCGCTTGAGAAGCCAGAGCAACCACGGCGCCGCTTGATTGACCGGCGGCTGGTGAGCGGGTGACTACGCTCGATATCTCGGCTGAAGTGGCGGTGAGCAGGTTTTTTATTCGGCTTCGTTTGGCCATCTCTTGTTCTTCTGTCAGCCGGATTAGTGGGACGTCTGGCAAAGTTGGATCTGGAGGAGGTGATGGAGCACGGAGAAAGTCTGTAACTCTATTCTGGCGGGGAGCAGAATATCTGTATGTTGGTGTGTAACCGAGCAGTTGGTTGTAATCTCGGTCGCGGTATCAGAGCGCGGTCCTGATGGCCTCTACGTTGGGGAATTGGTAGTTTGCTTGCAAGCCTTGAATTGCTGCAAAAGAAACAAGAAAAATGGTTAAGTATAGAATGATATAGAAAGCCAGTGGGCCGAGCAAAGTAGCACGACTTACTTGTGGAACCGAAGTTCTTACTTATGAATCAGCCCGATACCTCGGCTGTTTCATAATTGCCAGACACCCAGAAGAAATCGTCGTCATGCAAGTCTTTGTTTGGTGTGCCGGTCACAATTTTTTCTTTGCCCGGCCTAATTTTAAGGTAGTAGGCGAGCTCGTCGCCGGTGTGCCCTAAGGTGTATTGCTGCAGAATCTCGGCTAAACCCAGGTTTATGCCTAGCCGGTTGTTTAATTCATGCACGCCGTTTATTATTCGGTAGGTGTTGGTGGACACTTGGGTGGGCGCTAACCCGGTCCGGCGTAAGAACTCGGTAATTAATGGATTGAGTGGGAAGCGGAGGCCTCCTTCGATGATAGACAGCACGGTGAAGGGGCATTGTTCTGGTCTGCCCCAAGGCGTTGTCTGTTCTGCTGCAAGTTCAAGATGGACGTCGGTCGGGATGCCATACTCCTCCCTAAACGCAGCCAGCGCGGCAGGAGTATCCACTAGGAAGCGGAATTTCCCCATTTACGGCCGGCCTAAGTTAGCTCGGCTGAGGGGTTTGGCACTGTGGTTATTGGTGGTTGCTCGGTCTTTGAGAGCTTCTGAAGTGGTCAATGGTCCCCTTGGACCCTGCAGGAAAAGGATGGCAAGTAAGTGTGAGCGTGGTCGCGCGAAGCGAGCTTGACCTTAGCTCGGTCATTAGGAGTGCCAAACCACCTCGGTTGTAAAACCTAACCAAGGAGCTCGGTCGCCCAAGCGGGCCAGATGCTAGCCCGGTTGAGCGGTCAAGTCCTTTTGTTATCACGGTTTCTGTTAAGGTTGGGACAAACATGTTATTTGCTCGGTCAGATTGGAAGACCAAGAGCCCGGTCCCCAGTCCTTCAGTGTTCTTCAGGAAAAGTGAAGAACACCATGAACAGTTGTGGGTTTGGGATGGTTTTTAGTGCCCAAGTCCTAAGAGCTACGTTTTAATGCCCTAATGTGTGAAATATTAAAGGAAATGACAAACAAAAGAGAAGTTTGAGGACTTACCAATGTAGGGCAGTGGCTTCTTCTTCTTTAAGCGCGGGTCCAGGAACGGCAAACGAGAGGCAAGAGCTCTGGATTGCTTGAAATGGCAGTGAATCAGTAAGAGTGAAAGGAAGACGAGGGGGGCATGCTAGAGGTGGTGAGGCCGCCCAAATTCAAATTTGAGGGGACGGCTGGGTTGGCTGCTCGAGAACCAATAGGAGCACGCTACGTGTCCCCATTGATGGCAGCGTCAGAAATGAAGAGACAGTAAGGTCAGGTGAGGCGACAACCGGGCAAGCCGAAGAGACAGGAATGTCAGACCGAGGAAGTTTGAATTCATGCGTGTCATTGGCCCGGTTGCCGATTAGGAAGCATGGGACGGAGAAGGTGCTACCCCGGTTGAAGTAGGTAATCCCAGTCACGCTTCAGCGGACGGAATTAAGGGGCAATTGAGAGGGAGATTAATGATGCATGCTGGGCAGACAGTTTGGGCAGACGAGTTTTCTTAGACAGATTTGAAGCGTGAATAATCAGCTTAGGGTATGATATAAAATCATCCCTCATTTATAGATGAAATTAGGGTTACAACAGAGAGACAAGAAGGGCCCTGAGGGCATAAAATAATACAACCACTATTGTAATGTTACTTTCGGTGATTAAAGAAAATGAACTTTCGGCTGCTAATCTATTACATGCTAACACTCCCCCTCAAGCTGGTGCGAAGATATCTCTCATGCCCAGCTTGCCTAATATATCATGAAATAGTTTATTCCCAACCCCTTTGGTGAGAATGTCAGCAAGTTGTTCACCAGACTGGACAAAAGGAGTACAAATGGTACCACTAGTGAGTTTCTCCTTAATGAAGTGGCGATTAATCTCAACATGTTTTGTCCTGTCATGTTGAACTGGATTGTGAGCGATGTTGATGGCGGCCTTATTATCACAGTATAACCGCATGGAGTCCTTCTGATCGATACTTAGATCACTCAACAATAACTTGATCCATTATAGTTCACACCCACCTTGTGCCATAGCTCTAAACTCAACCTGCGCTTGACACAGCAACCACATTACATTTCTTACTCCTCCAAGTAACTAGGTTGCCTCCAACAAATGTGCAATACCCTGAAGTCGATCTCCTATCAGTTACTGATCCAGTCCAGTCAGCATCTGTATAGGCTTCCACACGAAGATGATCATACTTTGAAAAATAAAGACCCTTACCAGGGGCAGACTTCAAGTACCTCAAGATTCTCATGACAGCCTCAAGGTGAATCTGATGAGGAGCATGCATAAACTGACCACCCACACTGACAGCAACAGCAATATCAGGACAAGAGTGAGATAGGTAAATGAGTTTTCCCACTAATCGCTGATAGCTCCTCCTATCAACAACTTCTCCTCCTTCATCATCCCCCAATTTCTGATTAGGTTCTAGTGGAGTGGCACATGCCTTGCAGCCAAGCATCCCAGTTTCCTTCAACAGGTCAAGCACATATTTTCTCTGTGAGATAAATATCCCATCCTTAGAGCGAGCAACTTCAATTCCCAGAAAATACTTCAAGCTTCCCAAGTCTTTGATTTCAAACTCATTTGCTAAATATTTCTTCAACAGAGGTATTTCTTCACTATCATTACTGTAAGAACTATGTCATCTACATAAACAATAAGTCTTGTAGTCTTACCACGTGAGGAATGTTTCACAAACAATGTGTGATCTGCTGACTTTGTTTGAAGCCATATTTAAACATAGCTGAGTGAATCTCTCAAACCAAGCCCTTGGAGCTATTTGAGACCATATAATGACCAAAGCTTGCATACTTTGCCTACTGCGATGATTCTCAAAACCGGGAGGAATGTCCATATATACTTCTTCTTGAGGTCACCATAGAAAGGCATTCTTGACATCAAAGCGATAGAGCGGCCAATCAAGATTAGGCTGCTAGAGAGAAAGTACTCTTGAATTCATCTTAGCCACGGGTGCGAAGGTCTCGATAATCAATGCCATATGTCCGAGTAAATCCTTTTGCCACAAGTCTTGCCTTATAACGCTCAATAGACCCATCTGCTTTGTGTTTCACGGTGTATACCCATTTACATCCACAGTCGTTTGCGTAGGTAACTCGATCAATTCAGTGCCATTCTTCCTAAGTGCTTTCATTTCCTCAATCATGGCTAGTTTCCACTCGAGAGATAGCAAGAGCATCACGAAAATGGTTAGGAATGCTAACAGAGGAAATATTGGACAAACGCTCTATATGAGGATGACAAATGAGAGTATGACACAAAGCGTGAGATAGGATGTTGAGTACAAGATCTCACACCCTTTCTCTTGGCAATAGGAACATCAAGATCAATGGATTCAAGAGATTCAAAGTTACGGACTCTCATCGAAGCGAGGAGATGGCGGTGGAGTAGCGAAGTGGTCCCTTGTATCCGGTGTTGTCTGTCTATGTCCGGACATAAACATGCTCGACCTTATCCTTGGTGGCGGAGTTGAGTAGAAGAGGGTGGTGCAAGAACAAGCTGGTTCCACCATAGGTAGCACAGAAGCACAGGACTCACTTCACACCAAGGCTCTCGGAAATGAGGGCGGTGATCTGAGAGGACAAAAAATAGGTGGGACTCAAAGAAAGTAACATCCATGGATGCAAACTACTTCGAGAAGAAGGGTGGTAACATTTATACCCTTTTGAGTAGGAGAGTAACCAAGGAAAACACACTTGAGGGAGCGAGGTCCAACTTACCACGAGAGGGAGAGTGATTATGAGCAAGCAGACACAACCAAAAATTTTGGGGGAATAGAAAACAAGAATGAGAACCAAGGAGGACGTGAAGAGGAGCCTGTTTGTGCAAGACCTGGGTAGGGAGACGATTAATAAGATGGGCAGCGGTGAGAACAGCGTCGCCCCAATAGGGCCGAGGCACATTCATAGAAAAACACATACACCGAGCCATGTCAAGAAGATGTCGATTCTTGTGTTCCGCTACCTCATTTTGTTGAGGGGTATTGGTGCAAGAGGTCTGATGGATAATGCCATGAGTAGAGAAATATTGTCCTAACCCAGAATCTATGTATTCCCCGCCATTATCAGAACGAAAGAGTTTGTGATGGCCCAAAACTGAGTACAAATCACCTTATGAAAAGTGCGAAACACAGAGAAAACTTCACTCTTATCTTTCATGAGATACACCCAAGTAGTATGAGAAAAATCATCAATAAATGTAACAAACCATCGATGACCTTTCACAGACATGACACTAGAGGGACCCCAAACATCAGAATGTATTAAGGAAAAAGGAACTAAACTTTTATTCAAGCGAGAGCAAAAGAAGCTCATCTTTGTTTTCGAGTCGACAAGACCCACAAAGAAAGACAGACACATGATGATTGGCAAAACCAAAAGGAAATAAATGCTTAAGTAAATGGAAAGAAGGATGCCCAAGATGCCACGACCATAAATCGGCGGGGTAGTAGAAGATGTGGTGGAAGAATAAGCAAGTTTGTCAGGTTGATCTAGGAAGTAGAGATCATTTTACGACTACCACCGCTAATCGTCCTCCTCGTGACAAGGTCTGAAAAAGACAATGATCGGGAAAAAACGTCACACTACAATTCAAATCTGGGTGAGGCGACTCAAGGATATGATTAATAGAAAAATTGGGAACATGGAGAGCGGAAGGCGGATGTATGGTAGGGTGGCGTGAACTAAACCTTTTCGAAATGGCGAAAGCAGTACCATCGGCAATCCTAACTTTGTCTTGACTGAAGAGGGCTTATAGGCGAGAAAAGATCAGATGAGCGGACATATGATCTGAGGCACCAGAATTAATGATCCAAGGCAAAGACTTATGACACAGGAAAGCACAAGGAGAAGAGGCTAAGTTACCTGAGCGGGCAAAGGACGAGGAAGGCATCTTGGGAAGCGAAGAAGGCGGTCCAACAATTGGCGCAAAGCATCCTCTAGCTCAGTATCAGAAGTTGGGCCAACAGCAGCAAAATTAGAATCAAGTGGATCAATAGCACTAGTCTGATGAGCCCGGGAATAGGAACCACGTCCTCTAGATTGGCCTGACCGACCGCCTCGAGAAACAGACCTATCATCTCGTCCCCCGGATGGAGTCCCAAGAAGCTTCAAACCGTCTCACGAGTGTGCGCGGCTTCTTGCGGTAATCCAGAATCTGAGACTCCTTAGCGGCAGACGGAGGGTGTGAGTCGGTGAGGCCATCTCGAGGAGTAAGCGAATGTCTTTGCGTGGTCAGTAGAGACAGGGGACATCATAGCAGACCGGCGACTCTCCTCATTCTGTACATAGGCAAATGCCTCCTGAAGTGAAGGAAGAGTGTCCATACCCAGAACTCGACCCCTAACTGGATCATACTCCACATTTAGGCCGGCCAGAAATTTAAAGACCCGTTCCCGTCCGAGGAACTTCTTGTACCCGACAGAATCCGCAGGGCACACGGGCTTATAGTCTTCCAGGTGGTCAAGGCGTTTCCAGCCGTTAGTGAGGAAGGTGAAATATTGCAGGACAGTCTGCTCCCCCTGAAGTGAGCTCTCAATAGAGCGGCGCAACTCAAAGGCCTGTGAGAAATTCCCTTTGCGGGAATAGGTGGCAGCCACAGCATCCCAAACATCCTGGGCAGTGTCCATAGACAAGTAGCCCTCACCAAGTTCAGGAACCATCGAATGAATAAGCCAACCCATAATCAAAGAGTTGGTAATCTCCCATTGGGCATAACCCGAGTCAGTGGTACTAGGTGCCTGTATCCTGTCATCAACATACCCCATCTTTCCTCTACTCTTCAAAAATAGGGTCAAATTTTGAGTCCATGCGAGGTAGTTCTGACCATTAAATAGAGAGGTGGTGATTTTTAAACTAGGGTTGAGGTTCTCAGTCATGGTAGTAGGTATAATAAGATTCTCACTCCTCGGTGTTTGAGAAGTAGGAGACACACTGGTGGAATCTTCCATGGATACGATACTACAGAACCCTCAACAAAACTAGTGACGATCACAAACCCGGAAGATGGTGGCACAATGACCACTATGAAGGCATAACAAATTTAAAAAACCATAAAGTTTTCTTTTCTTTTTTTTTTTTTGTGTTTTTTTTATTTTTTAAATAAAGATATTTAATGTTTTAGGTATTCATTTATATATATATGTATTATACAGAATCTGTTGAGGTAAATTATATATATATATATATATATGTATTAGGACTGTGTATAGAGGACGAGGGGTACCAACCGAGATGAGAGAGAGCCTTGACAGAAATTTGTGAAGAACTCGGCAGAAATTGGAGGAGCTCTCAAGACGAGACGAAGGCTCGACGGAGGCTGAAGGAGCTCCGATGGTAGCGAAAGGCGAGGCGAAGGCTCGGCGGAATTTGGAGGAAGATGAAGGAGGCTGCGAATTTGAAGGCGCAGAAGCGGAGGAGCTTCGACGAAGGTGGCGGAAGGTCGATTTAGAGATGATGGCAACGGAGGAAGGGCAACGAAGGCTGAGGAAGATGAAGCAGAGGTAATTTCGAACCCTAGAGGCTTTGATACCATGAAGCGTGAATAATCGACTTAGGGTATGATATAAAATCATCCTCATTTATAGATGAAATTAGGGTTACATGAGAGACAAGAAGGGCCACGAGGGCATAAAATAATACAACCACTATTGTAATGCTACTTTCGGTGATTAAAGAAAATGAACTTTAATTTGCTAATCTATTACATGCTAACAAGATTTGGGCGGGCAAGTGTTGGGCAGGGCGTGTGGCCCAGTTTGGAAAGAATCGCTTTCGGTTAAGATGCGCTTGGTGGACCGAGCTACATGTTTTGACGGGTGGCGAAGCCCGATAAGTGCTTCGGAAAGGCGTGGACAGCCGAGGTACCTGCTTGCTCGGCAGGAAGGCCGACCACAGGTGAGCACGAGCTGTCCCGGGCTCGGCTTTGCCGAGATGCAGCCTAGCCCAGTCCTCATTGAGCTTAGCTAGTGGAGTGCTTGGACATGAAGCACAGCACGGCCGTTGTCAGCCGAGGATGATGTTGCCTGGCTGCCGAGCTCCCAGTAGAGTGGGCTGGCAGTCGGGTTAGGTAATGTTCAGCATGGTTTACGCTGACAGATGGGATAGCAGGGCCACGTGTCAGGAGATGACTGGGAGTAGATATGGGGCGCAGAGGGTATATAAGCATGTCTGCGCCCCCATACGAGGAGGACGAACACTTTTGTAAGACATTCTTACACAAACACTCTCCTCCCTCTCTCTCTATCCCAAGGTGTGTGCTAACTTGACCGTCGGAGGGGTTTTCCGGCCACACCGCCGGATAGCTCACCGCCGTTGTATTTTCAGGTGGTCGGACAGAAACGGAGCTTGGAAGAAAGGAGTGCGGGCTTGCCAGAATATTTGCTCCCCGCACAATCAGTAATCCAATAATCTGTTGGGTTTTTTTTATTTTTTATTTTTTATTTTTGAACTTCTAAATTGAGATATGAATGTGATGATATATTTAGATCCTTTTAGGGCTAATACTTTTTATGAAATAGAAGGAAACAAGGCCAGTGGCCATTACCCAACCTAGTTGCATCAATCCAGTGAATTGGGTACGATCCTAACCTCCAACTTTATTTCCACGAATTAATTGTCCTAAAATTTGAGCGCACAATTTCAGTAATGACTGCCTTCGATTTTATCATTAAACCTAGCAATTACCTTCCTTATAAGAAAAGTAGTGAAAGTAACTGGTAGGTGCATAGTTAAGGAATTTTTGCTACAGCAATGCTAAAGTATGTTCAAAGAACTGGTACTGTAGTTTGTTTAGTTGGCTAAGAACCACAATCACAACAAGATGATGCATATAACTAATCTCTGATTGATGCTTCAAATTTGAATATTCAAGACAATATTTTTGAATTAGCTTACCGTTTATATGTGAATAACTTTTGCCGAAGTAATTCTTTACAAGTTTCAATGAAGTGGAATGGATATTCTATCATAATGTCCATTCTTATGTTTGGTTCACTATAAAATGATGAAAACTGTATTATAAATGGATTAATCATCCACCATTGTAAGGGAATAGTCATTCCATAGGAATGTTATGAAATGACCATTCCATTCCACTCTATTTCATGTTATGAAATGACCATTCCATTCTACTCTATTTCCTTCCAATAAACCAAACACTACATAAGTGTTCCCTTGATGCTTTTAATATGTATATATATATATATTGAAGAAGAGGTAAGATGATAGAACTACACTTTTTTGTATTTCGTGTATCTTTGCCGTTGTACTCATGCACTATATTGTGAATTAGAATTGTACAGCAATTTAATTTTCATTGCCTGATTTTTAATTTTCTGTAGACTCCATAAATTTGCAGAATGAAGAGCGTTCAGAGTTCTACTTCAGATATAATTAGTACTTTACCAAGTAACATCACAGAGAACATTCTTATGTGCTTGCCATTGAGGGATGCAGTGAGGACAAGTGTCTTGTCGAGTAGATGGAAGTATAAATGGGTAACACTTCCAAAACTCGTATTTGATCAGAAGTTTTGCCAAGAATCATTGGGAAACAAACAACTGAAGACAATTATCTACCAAGTTCTGTTGCTTCATAATGGGCCTTTAGTTAAGTTCGAGCTGTGTGTTCCCCAATTCAAGACCTGCCTTGACATCAATCATTGGATCCTTATTCTATTGAGAAAAATATTCAGAAATTCACTCTTAACCTTGTGTCTGGCCAGCACCATAAAATTCCTTTTCACCTATTTTCATTTCAACAGCTAAGGCATTTGACTCTTGGAACTTGTATATTTGAACCGCCACCTACTTTCAAGGGATTTAGCATGCTTGTCAGACTTCATTTTGTGAATGTTGTTATTGCACATGAAATGTTTGGAAATTTCATCTCCAACTGCCCACTGCTTCAACGATTGATATTAGCTAGCTGCAACATATCTGACTGCCTCGAGATCAATGCTCCTACTCTCAAATATTTTCTCCTTCATGGAATTTTCAAGTCTATTTGTTTCAGCAGGACCCCCCTTCTTGCGGAAATTTCGGTTTCCTTGTGTTCGTTGGATGCAAATAGTAAACAGCATGAGGGAAGAGAAGACTCTAATTTCGTCAAGTTTTTTCATTGTCTACCTGCCATTGAGAACCTGACTCTCGACAAGCAAATTTTGGAGGTAAGAAAGCTTCACATTGTATTTAGTGAACTAACAAAGCTCTATTTGGTTTTCTTTTCGGAATTTGTTTTCTGAATTTGTTTTGAAAGAAAAAAAAAAAAGAAAAAAAAGAGATTAGTTAGGCAAAAATAAACTCCAAAAAAATATTTTCAAATTTAGAAAGAAAAATTCGCCCATTGTTTTTTCCTTTTTTTTTTTTCCACCAAACTATTGAAAAAATTTCAAAATCAGATTCTGAAAATGAAATCAAACAGAGTGAATGTCTCTAACTATCTGACCCATTTCCTTTAAAGTTCTTGGCTGTAGGTGGTGTTCCAAAGAGTCTCCCCAGTACTATGAACCGTCTCAAAATTCTCAATCTATTTCAGGTTTCTTTTCATAAGATTGACCAGGTGTCATGTGTTCTTTTCTTGATCAGAAGCTCCCCCAACTTACAGAAACTTGAAATCAGAGTGAGTTTACATCGGGCTGTTTGGTAACGTTTATGTGTACCGTTTTTGTTTATGCTCACAAAAAAATTGAAATTTGTAAACAGAAACTTGTTTGATGTCTATTTTGGTTTTCAAAAATTGTAAAAAGTTTACAAAATTTACTAAAATTTTTATAATAAAAAAAGTTTTGTTTCATTTTTTTAGAAAATGATTTTCATTCAGTCTTTCCTCTCCCATGCCCTCCAACCACCACCCATTGTCCATCACCACTTTGCCAGTATTGCCGGCATCCACCTCTAACTATATCACCTCCAATCAAAAACTACCTCTAGCGAACACCCCATGCCAGAAACCACCTCCGGTCACCCACTCTCACTTATTTTCAAAACACGAGAGCACCAAAACATATTTCTTTTTTTTTTTGTTTTTACCAATAGTAAACAGTGAACTATGAACATTATCAAATGGCACATAATTCAATTGTTTCTCCTATGTACTTATTGTTATACCAGGTGAGTTCATCAGATTGATACGATACAATTGCATTTTCTTTGTAGTATTTCACCAACACACTAAACCCAGTAAACTTGGAAGCTGTTACAAAACTTTTGCAAGCTCAAGACTTGTCAAAATTTCCTTTGAGTAGGCTTCGGAAAGTGAAAATGCTATTGTTACGTGTGGAGCCTGAGATGGAGTTTGTCAAGCTTCTGTTAGCGTGTTCAACTGCACTCAAGAAGATGGAAATATTGCACGAACCAGGTTCTTGTGAAAAAGCATTTGAGGTATTGAAAAAGTTGACACGATTCCCTCGAGCATCACCATTAGCAGAACTCATATTTCTAAATTAGTGATGATAATTTTAATTGTGTTATAAAAAAAAAAAAAAAAATCTTGTAGTAAGAAGAACCATGTTGAGGAAAAGTATCAATGAAATGTATCTAGGGTTGAAATTCAGACTATACTTTGTTCCAAGAAAGTAATTATTGATGCAGAGTTTGGTTCAACAAGTGGGTTCAGGTTGATTTTAATTGGAAAATTGTCGAGTAATCGATTTGTTGGTTCTTAAGTTAAAACATAAGGTGACAATGATAATTCATGACATATTTGTTAGTTGTGTATTTTGTACTAATTTTTGTTTTAAAATGTTATGATTTTAATTTGACAAATTTGTTTTTAATAAATTTGATATTTTTAGATTTGTCTTTTTGAAATTTTTGAAAACAATAACTATATTACATATGAAGTTTTTTTTTTTTTTTTTTTTTAATTATTTTAAAAATGGTCGAAATCGAAAGAACAGATATTTCTATTTACTAATGGAATTGGATTGTGAATAAAACAAGACATGAAATGTCTTTTTTATTTTTATTTTTATCCATTGGTAAATATTTTTTCAAAAAAATCACTATATATTGTAATTCTCCGTACTATAAATTGTGAAGGAATCTGAGTGTTGCTATTAACACTCTATTAATTATTTTGGACTTCTCATTTTTTATTTTTTTTGTAATTATAATAATAATAAATTACTAAAAAAGACATCAAAAATTTCGAGACACACCATCTTACTATTAAGCCAACACACTTATTACATCAGGACTTAGAGTTTATGAGACTATCCATCTCTATCACAACTCATCCAGTTTTTTCAAATTTCACCTTCAAAACTTACCCATCCAAAAATCTTGAAAACTCTTAGGAGGTAATATTTTAGCGGCAACGGTGGCAACCATTGGATTACATATACTTCTTCAGCAATGACAATGAGTGGAAGTTTTTCTGACAACTACAAAAAGCTTAGAAAATGTTCATAACTTTGATAGTGTTCTTAACTCAGAAGAGATTGACCTTGTAAGGATAATTTTTTTTTAAAAAAAAAATGACAAAAATAATAAAAATTGTTCATCAGTTTTTTGGGATTGAATTCCCAAACATATGACCGAAATTTGGGAACACAAGTCCAAACATTATTTATTTGTTTAAGAACAGGTAATCGAACATTTTTTGTTTGTTCGGAAACAGGTAACTGAAGCAACATCAAAAGCAGGTAAACAAAGGAGGTTAGATCATCCTTGGGTGGTCGACTGGTCAGTTGACCAAGAGGTCAACCGGGGGGTGAAATCTTGTCCAGTTTTACTCACACAGAGAGCACAGAAGTACAATAAGGCCATGAATGAATCACAGAAAGCTAACCAGAGAAGCATAAAAGTGGATTGTGTTGTGTGTGAAAAGAGGTATTAGAAAAAAAAAAAATCAAATAGATTGACAAACCTCATAATTAGGGTTGCAAACGAGTCGAGTCGAGCCAAGCCAAGCAGAGCTTTGCTGAGCTCGAGCTCGGCTTGTTTACTTATCGAGCTCGTTTATTGAGCTCGAGCTCGGCTTGATAAGGAACTAGGCTCGAACTCGGCTCGACTCAGCTCGTTAATATTAATGAAACTCAAGCTCGACTTAGCTCGATAATTTTTTTTAATATTATTTATATTATTCCTAATAAATATATATTCTCTTAATAAGTTTTACTAAGTTGATCATGATTCATTTGAATTAAGCATAGGTACTCCTACTAATATATATTCTCGTATACGATCAACTTAGTAACCTTACTTGTCCAAAATTAAGTGATTTTAGATGGTATAAAGATGTATTTACTTCTAGAGTTATGTTAAGAGAAGATTGTACTAAATCTTTTTGGAAAGAAAAATTTATTAACGGATTACCTAGTTTGTTTGCTCACAAAATTAGAGATGTTCTTAGTCAACCTACTGGTATCATTGAATATGACAATTTAACTTATGGTGATATCATTAGCACTATTCAAAAAGAAGGATTAAGAATGTGTATTGATCTTAAATTTAGTCAAAAAGCTACTAAAAATAAACATAAGGCTAAATATGAATTAGGTAATTTTTGTGAATAATATAGTTTACCTCCTATCGCATCTTCCCGTGGGAAAACACATAAAAAACATAGTAAATCCCATTACAAATATTCAAACAAGTATAAAAAGAATTATTCACCTTCTAAATCAAATAATAAATTCTATACTAAACCTAAAAAGAAATATTACAAGAAATCACATCCAAAAGCTAAATCTAATAAAGATATTACTTGTTACAACTGTGGTAAAAAAGGTCATTATTCTAATAAATGTAAAGAAAAACAAAAATTAAAAGATAAAGTTAATCAACTTCAAATTAATGATGAATCAAAAAATCAATTATTTGAAATCTTTCAATTAAATCAATCTATTAGTAATTCCTCTTCTGATAATCCTAATACTTCGTCTAATTACAATTCACCTAGTGAAGATTCTGATAATAATATAGAATTAGGATGTAATGATGTTTGTTGTAAACCTGTTAAACAAATTACTGTTCTTACTAAACAAAATCAAGAAGAAACTGCTCTTATTGAATTAATTAGTAGACTTGAAGATTCCTTATTAAAAAAGAAATATACTGATAAATTAAAATCTTTGTTAATCGATACTAATCATAAACCTAAGTTTGATAAGCCTATTATTAGTCTATCTAAAACCTTAGAAAGATTTAAAAATAAACACAAAGAAGTTACCTTACAAGATTTACAATAAGAAATTAATCAGATTAAACAAACTATTAAAGATTTACAAAATAAAGATCAACATTTAGAAGATGAAATTATTACATTAAAACTTAATAAAAATTTAGATAATTTCCAAACCAATAATGTTTTGGCAACCGAACTTTTTAGCCAAAAAGTCAAAAAGTTACTAAATTAGCCAAAAAGCCAACAACTCATACCAAAAAGTCAAAGATTCTCTTTTCTCTCTACTTTTTGCACATCTTTTTGTAAAAAGCTAAAAAGTCATCCCAAACATACTAGTTTTTTTTAGCTCATATTTTAGCCAAATAGCCAAAAAGTTACTAAATTAGACTGTTCCCAAACGAGGCCTGAACATGAATCTGATGAACCTACTAACCCTGATAATCTTTTATTTGATAATCGATCACATCAATCTCAATCTCATAATCATGAAGATAATAGATTAAATCTCCTTAATAAAATAGTTATGATATTCACCAGAATACTATTTTACCTATTAGTCTTTCCATTGAATTTGCGTCTAAATTTCCTGATGAAATCTTAGATAAAACTCAACTTCTAGCGTTTTTAGGATCCTTGAATTATATTCTTTGAATTTTACAAAGACCTTAGGAAAATTTGTCAACTTTTATTTGATCGGTTAAAAGACAATCCTCCTCCTTGGTCTTCTACTCATACTGCTATTGTTAAACAAGTTAAACAATATGTCAAGTCTCTTCCTTGTCTTGGTATTCCTACTGAAAATTCATTCAAAATTATTCAAACTGATGCATCTGATATTGGTTATGGTGGCATCCTTCTCCAGAAAATTACTCCTCAGTTATCTGAACAAATTGTTCGTTATCATTCTGGTGTCTGGAATAAAACACAAAAGAATTATAGTACTATTAAACAAGAAATTTTATCTACTTTATTATGTATTAGTAAATTTCAAGATGATATTTTAAATCAAAAATTTTTACTTCGTGTTGATTGCAAATCTGCTAAATATGATTTAGAAAAAGATGTTCAAAATCTTGCTAGTAAGTAAATTTTTGCTCGTTGGCAATCTATTTTAAGTATTTTTGTTTTTGAAATTGAATATATACCTAGTTGTCAAAATTCTATTCCTAATTTTCTTACCTGAAAATTTTTACAGGGTGGATAGAAGTTACATCATGCCCATTCCCTCTATCCCTTACCATAAATACCAGATTAAACACTATAAAACCTTAGTCAAACATACTGCTCGTCGCCTTGCCTTTCTCAAATCAACCCATTTACTTACTAAAAGAGCCCAGTACATACAATTTCATCAGATTAAAGCTTAGAAACAACAACTTTCTCATTATATTAACTGTTTACATGAACATATTGATCAATTAGATATCCTTAGTGGATGCTAATTTATCTCCTCTATTTCACAGATGTCTCGTGCACGGCCTTCTTCCAAAGCCTTGGTCCTTTCAAGTCAACCTTTTGTTCCGCCTCCCATGGAGTTAGTAATGAAATACCATCCTGCTGAATTGGTTAACCGTTACCAAATTCTTGATAACATTCCTAAACCTAGTTATATATCTGCTTTGGCTACTAATCCTTTTGCTTCATCTAATCAAGCAGTTACTCCATACCCTCCTAATCCTATTAAATCATCCCGATCTGATTATGTTAAATCCACTACTACTAATCTCTTTTTCAAAGAACCTAGTCACCCAAAGAGTCATACTGTTCATGATTTGATTAAATCTTATTTTCCTCCTGGATGGCATTTCATTCCTTTCCATCCAGAAAAAACAGTTACTTTCTACGAAGACATCCTGTTCAACCATCAGTCAATTGTGATTAAACCCATTTATGATCACACTTACACAAGTAAAATTGTGTACCATTCACTTTATATTCACAACTTTGTTTCTCTGGTTGATTGGGGTTCTCCCTATCAACTACGAGATCTGCTTGGTCATTCAATTCAATACAATTACTATGATTACATTGATGCTTGGTTCAAAGTCCTCTTGTATCAAAATGAGTCAAACAGTCACTCTTGCTTTTTCAATTTGATCAAAAGTTCAAATCCGAGTTACCTACCTAGTTTCTGCAATGGTGGACTCAGTATGGCGCCATTCCAGAAATCTTCCCATCAATCATTATGGATCAAGTAAACTATTTTTCCACTGTTTTCTCATTTACTCCTCAGCAAAAGAAATTCCCACCATTACTTATTTTTATATCCAAATACAAAATCCCTTGGATATTCAAATGGCAATATGGTATTTCTGATGATGTTATTTATCGACAACACATGGTTAAATGGTGGGATAATTTCAAGATTCCACGAATTGTTGAAATTGTTCAAACTGAATTCCCAATCAACATTCATGCCCCTACACCTGCCATGATTAAAGCTCAGCAGAACCCAACTGCTCCATTGACACAAGGAAGCCAACTTTCTCCAGTCAATCTTGGAAGCCCATCATCTAGTTCTTCCAAGCCCAAGTCATCTAAATCAAAGATTAAATCCAAGTTAGCAAAGCCCAGTACTGACTAGCCCAAGTCAAAGGATAAGTCCAAATCAAAGGTTAAGCCCAAGTCCAAGTCATCCAAAGATGAGTTCCTCCAAATGGCTCGTCTCGTCATGGCCCAAGCCAAGTCAGACTCGAATAACAGCAGTTTAGAAGATGGTTCAGACAGTTCAAACTCTTCTGAAGGTTCAACTACTCAAAATCCATATGGACCCGAGTTCCAAGATGCTTAGGACCCATATGCTTAATTCAGTCATTGGATTCTATATAGCTATAATTATCAGCTTCAATCAATACTCGTTTTTGAGAAAAGCTGCTGATATATATATCTATATTGATTCCCTCAGTCACATGCCTCAAAGCAATGAATAGTGAAAAAAGTCAACTTTACTATTCACTATTCATCAAAAAGTCAACATTATTAGTCATCATTCATCATAATTCATCCAAACCAAATTCAAAGACAAGAAAGTACCATCAACTTTAGTCACTCACCGAAAGCAGCAGACAACTCCCATGTGCTCCTGATGCTCCTTTCAAGTCAGAATCATTCACTCACAAGGCTCACAATATTCACTCACAAGACTAACAGTAGTCTCTTTTGATTATAAAAGGGCCTCTTCATTCAATAATAAGGCAGGGTTAGAAAAAATTGAGAGTACTCATTCCTCAAGAAAAATAGCTATCTTTGTAATTTTGTTTTCAAGTTCGTTTTCAAGTTATGTATTTTGAAGAACAGTGTGTTTCATTCCAGTAAACTATTGTAAGTTTTATTATTTATGTTTATTTATTTTAGTGCTATTTCCTCTTTCCTGCTTCCATGTCTTTTGGTATCATTATTTATATATTATTTAATATATAATAATATATTTATTATATAATTTAAATAAAGATAAACGAGCTGAGCTTATGCGAGTGCAGGTTCGGTTCGTTAAACGAACCGAGTCGAGCAGAGTCGAGCCCTTAACGAGCTGAGCCGAGCTTGTTCATGAATAGGTCGGTGCGGCCCTACTCATAATGAAGTAGAGAAAAAAAACTTTTTAATCATTACAAATTTTTTTCATTGGTTTTAGGAGGTTTCACCATCGTGGGTTTTAGGGTGTAGGGTTGTGCATTTGAATGGGTAGAATGTTTTTACAATGATAATTTTGGTATTATTTGGGAGGAGAAAATAAATTTTTTAAGACTTTTAGAATTTATAAGTAATGATCTAAAGAAATGAGGGGTTTAAAATAATTCATGGATGCTAATAGCAACACTCATATTTAAAATATAAATTTATAGCAATTCTCTTTTCCGTCCTTATATGTTGGGTCCACACAATCATTTGAACCAGATATTAAATAGATAAATATATTATTTATTTTCTTTCCTTCGTTTCAAAATATTATTTTCTCATCAACAGACAACAAAATAAATAAATATCTTACTTGGTAAATATGATTGCCTGTATATTGCTTTAGGCTTTTGTTAGTAAAAATTATGCTAACTCCCAATCGATAGGAATTAAACAATAATTTTGACTAAACAATCAAACAAGATCAATCAAGCGACTGTGTTTTTTATTCAAATGCCTTGAAAGTACAATAACTTCTTTGGAACAAAAGGTACAATCAGCAATATTAAACAAAGCAAACTAAATATGATTTCAAGATGAAACCACCAATATTTACAAAGATTACAAATTACAGAGAGAAACTACTCCTAAATTTAGATAATGCTACTCCTAAGATAGAACTACTCCAAAGATAGAACTAAGTTGTTGTTGTGTTGTTGATGTCCTTTTCTGCTTACATCTCTTTGTCTATTTATAAGAAACACCCAAAGTTTCTTTCGGCAAGAACTGCTAGGCAGTTTTTCCTCCAATACAGCCACGTTTGCCACTTCCTCCATAAAGCTACGTTTGCCACCTCATGCATGCTCCACTACTCCTCTTTGTGTCACGCCTCAAACCTGCCCCTATAGGTCTAGCATCGTAACCGACAAGTAATCCTTGGATTACCAAAGGCCTCTTAACAGAATAACATATAATTAGGGGTTGCGGAAGCAAATATACAAAATATACATAGTCCATAGAGCTGTGCAGACATACATGAGACAGAAATTTTCGAAACAAACTTATATTTATATATAAATGTGACGTCAAAAATGCATTAGTCATACGTCACCAGAGCCACATATACAGAACTTCCAAAACATGTCCAGATTAAACATAAACATCAGAAAGTACAAAAATTCCAATGACTCAAAAAAGCTTGATCAGATCTCAAAAGAGAACCTCCATGGGAGGCACGACGGCTGGCTGACTCCAGAACTTGCCAGGTAGTAACTTAGGCCTGGTCACGTGCTTACTCACGTACATACATAAAAATAAATAGTGAGCGGGAACCCAGTGAATAATAACAGAGTAAAGAGTTTTAATGAATGATGTCCATCACAAAGTCAGAAATTAGAATTTATTTTAGGAACAGATTTACATTCACATTCTTTTACAAGTCAATAATAGAAATCAGAATACATACTTAATCTTACATCCATTAGCGCTAACAGATCACATACGGGGCATCGAAGATTGTAACAACCCCGACCCATGATTAACGTTAATCTATGCTTAATTATGCCTAATAAATAATTAAAATGAAATGTTGCATCACATGTTGCCTTATATGTATTTATATCTGTTTAACGTAGAAAGATCTGTTTATGCTTCCGTTTCGATTTACGAATTGAAGGCCTTATCGACATCCGATTCAGAAATTGACTTGATTTATGTGTTAATTGGAATTTTTAGAATTTTATGGTAGGTTTAATTGAAATTCAATTCGGAACGATTAAATTAGATTAATTTAATGTCCATTTAATTAGCTTTAATGAACCACCACTAGATAAGCCTATATAAGGCCACCTTCATTACCTCTTTTAAACTTTACACTCTCATTCACTCATATCTTTGAACTCAAACGTAGGAGAGAGAGAGAGAGAGAGAGAGAGAGAGAGAGAGAGGGGAAGGAATTGAGATCAAGAGCTTGAAAAGAGAGATTTACTAGGAATTGTTAAAGAATAGGAGTGAATTTGGAGATTGAAGCTTTTACACTTATGAATCTAACACTCTAGGTAAGAATTCTAGTCTTTGGCCTTGTAAAGTAGTTGATTAATGCATGGAAACAAGTGAACAAGGTGAATTCATAAAAGAATTGGGCTAGAATTGAAGAAAGTTAAGTCATTCCATACATGCATGCATATATCATAGCATTTTGAGTTTGAATTTCAAACAAATCCCCCATGCATGTGTCTATCTTGACTTTGTTTTGAGAATTCATCACATTTCTTACCATTTGACCTTAATTGATCATGTTTTGAAAAGCCTTAGTTTAAGAAATTTACATGCATGTCATATCTATATTATATTTTCATAATTCAAGTTTGAGTTTGCTCAATTGTCAAGCTTAGGGGCCTTGATTTCATGAAATGATCCTTAATTTTTAATAATTTTCAAGTTTAAACATGTTTCGTTGAGTTTTGGCCCAAAAGAATAAGATTTGTGGTTTGAAATTGAGTTTTGAAGCTTGGAAGCAATTTTGGAAATTCCAGAATTCTGTTCCTACGCTCGAGCAAAGGAATCTACGCTCGAGCAACCACTCTGAGTGCATGCACTTTCGCTCAAGCGACCAAAAGTCCGCTCGAGTGTGAAATGCATGCTTCCATAAGTTCTTATGTTTTGCAGAACGCTCGAGCAGCAAAAGTTGCGCTCCAGCGAGGGCATGTCTCTCACGCTCGAGCGAAAAAATCAAACAACCAGCACTTTTGTAAAAGTTTACAGACCGTCGAGTGACAGATCTTGCGCTCTAGCGATCACTCACATTTTGTATGTTCGCTCGAGTGTAGGAAGTTACACTCGAACGAGGACCTTGTTTTTAGCAATTTTTGTTAAGTGTTTTCAATTGCATTTTTGCATCTTCTTTTCATCCTAGGCATTCCTAAGCCAAGTTTAAAACACCATAATGAGGATAAAGAAGTAGAAACACACCAAGACAAGAAAGAACTAAGTTAATGATTCTGGGTGTGTAATTCAGTACATATTTGTTATGTATCTGTATAGGTCATGCGTTACGAGATATCTAAATTGCCTATTCTGTCCATTTACTCGGAGCCATCTGTTATCTGTGAGTAATAACTTAGTAAAGCTATGTTCAAGTTAAATTATTTTCAGTATATGGAATAAGATCTGTTCTATGAAATGTCATGTTTTATACTATGAATGATTGTTCAACTTTGACAAATGTTTGTGGTATTTATGTTATGATTCAAGTATGCTATCTGTACTCGGACCGGAGGTTCCTTATGGAACTGACAAGTTATTTGTACTCGGCTGGAGGTTCCTTTATTGAACTGACAAGTTATCCGTTTCCAGTCCGGAAGTTCCTTTATGGAACTGACAAGTTATCCGTACCCGGCCGGAGGTTCCTCCATGGAACTGACAAGTATGATCTATGATGCTCTGTAAATGATCTGTTAGCACTAACAGATGAACTATGTATGATCAAGGATGAATTTTAAATTCTGTATATGAATTGAATAATAATAATAATACGAACACGAATCTATTCTATGTACAAGCTTAGTCATGGGACATCATTCATTTAACCCATTTTCTCTGTTATTATTCACTGGGCTTCCGTTCACTATTTATATTATATATGTAGGTGATCAGGCACGTGACCAGGCTTAAAGTTGAGGACCTGGCATCTCAATTTTTGTTAGCTAACCTTTGTGCCTTCCGAGGAGGTTCCGGATTAAGTCAAGTCTAGTGGCTGTGTTATTATGAATGTATAAGACTTTGTTCCTTTTGCTCCATGAACAAGTTTTATTGTTTTTATGTACATAAAGTGACGTGTAAATACTGTATCTTTTGACGTCACTCATATGTTTATAAAAGTTTAAGATTATCTGTCCCATATATGTCTTCATAGCTCGATGGACTATGTATATTTTATGTATTTGCTTCCGCATCGCCTAATTATACATTATTATGTTAAGAAGCCTTTGGTAATTGTCACGACCCAAACCCGCCCCTGTAGGTTTAGCACCGTAACCGGCCAGTAATCCGTGGATTACCAAAGGCCTCTGAACAGATTAGCAAATAATAAGGGGCTGCGGAAGCAATAATACAAAATAGACAAGGTCCAATGAGCTGTGATAACGTACATGGGGCACAACATTTTAAAACTTATTTATATGTACATAAACATGCCAGTTCAGATACACAATATTTACATAATATTTACAGAAGTGAACTTTCCAAGATCCGACTTAACAGTGCAAATACAAAGACTAGCATGATATACAAAAATAGCCATGGCATTAGACTCCGATCGGAACCTCCTCGGGAGGCACAACGGTTGGCTGACAAAAACAGAACAGAAGGCCATAAACTCTGGCCCTGATCATGTGTCGGCTCACCTACATACATAATATAAACTGTGAGCGAAAGCCTAGTGAATAATAACAGAGTAAAGGGGTTATATAAATGAGTCCGTACAGATTCAGAAACCATATTCCAGTTACATATTAAATTCGTAATTTGTCCAGATCAGATACAGAAATAATAAGTCATGTTCGATCATACATAGTCCATCCGATAGCACTAACAGATTAATTACAAAGCATCTTAGACCATACTTGTCAGTTCTATAGAGGAACCTCCGGCCGGGTGAGGATAACTTGTCAGTTCCATAAAGGAACCTCCGGACTGGAAACTTGTGAACTTGTCAGTTCCGATTAGGAACCTTCAGCCGAGCACAGATAGCTTGTCAGTTCCATGGAGGAACCTCCGGACCCGGGTACAGAGAACAGATTTCACATGATGCTAAGGATGTCACGAATACATAACGAAAATTGGACAATCATTCATTGTACAGAACATGTTATTTAAGAAAACAGATCTTATTTTATCACACAGAAAATAACTACGGTTGAACATAACTTTACTAAGTTATTACTCACAGTGGGCTTGGAGATAGACAGACAGAGCAGATTGATTACAGGACACGCGACACGTGACCTACATAACACATAACGGACACACACTTGAAACATACGTTCTAATTGCACAAAACTTATGTCGTTAGTTCTTAGTGTGTTTCTGACCTTAAATCCTCACTATAGAGTCTTAAACATGGCCTAAGAATGCCTAGGATGGAATGAGAATGCAAAGATGCACTTTAAGACACTTTTCAAAATTTTGCTGAAAGAGGGGTCCCGCTCCAGCAGAGAAGCGTGGCTTTCTCTGCTCGAACAGACATGCAAACAAAAGGGATCCGCTCGAGCGTGTATTACTCTGCTCGAGCGGACTGTAAACTACAGTAAAAGTATTGGATGTATGAAATTCACGCTCGATGGGCGCTTAATATCCGCTTGAGCGTGAGACACAAGTCCTCGCTCGAGCGTGCGACACAAGTCCTCGCTCGAGCGTGCATTACCCCGCTCGAGTGGACTGTAAACATGTGAAAAGTACTAATACACGCATTTCATGCTCGAGCGTTACTTTACACGCTCGAGCGAACTGCATGAACTCAGTGTGTACGCTCGAGCGTGGAGTTCCTCGCTCGAGCGTGAGTCCAAAATCTGGAATTCCCAGATTTGAACCTCAAGCTCAAAACTCAACTTTTAAAGCATCCATTTCGATCCTTTTGGGCTAATTTTCTGGAAAACTCTTGTAAACTCATAGTATAAGGTGTTTCAAAGATCAATTTGTAAAATCAAAGCCCAAGGGTGAGTCAATTGAACACAATTTCAAATAAAATTTCAAGAACAAAACTTAAATGTATCATGCAAGAATCTTCTTGAAACCAAACCCTCCAAAACATGATCAAACTAGACAAGTTGATGGACAATAAGATGCATGACCACAATGAGAGTGAAATTAACACATGCATGGAAGAAATCTTAGAATTCAAACCCAAAGCATGGAAATTTATGCATGCATGCATGAGTTAATCCTCAATTCAATATTTTAACCCCATTCTAGACTTAGATTACTAATGTCTCATGAACCATGCATGAATTAATCTTAAATTCACAATTGAAAGGGAAATCTCCTACCTTAAGTCTTGAATTCCAAGTCTAGGAGCTCAAATTTGCCAAGCCTCCTCAATTCTCCTAAGTTCCAAGCCAAAACTCTTGATGAAGTCAAGTTTCTCTCACTCTCCCTCTAACCCATAGTTTTTGACAAGAAAAATGGCTAAGGAGAGATGTTTCTAAGTGTAATGAAGTTGGTCTTCAAACAAGCCACTAAGTGGCATTTGTGTAATAACTCAAACAAGTGTAAATTAACGTGATTTAATCTAATTTAATCGTTCCGAACTGAATTTTAATTGAACCTACCATAAAATTCTATAAATCCTAACTAGCACATAAATCAAGTCAATTTCTGATTCGAACACCGATAAGGCTTCCAATTCGCAGTTTAAAGTCAAAGACATGAACAGATCGTTATAACGCAAACAGATAGAAACACATAATTAACGCAATTCAAATACAAATTAATTTCAGATTCCTTCTAAATTGCTGTTAGGCATAATTAATCATGATTTAGCATTAATCGGAGGTTGGGGTTATTACAGTAATCTAAGGATTACTGGCCGGTTACGACGCTAAACCTATAGGGGCGGGTTTGGGTCGTGACAAAGATCATACTTGTCAGATCCATAAAGGAACCTCCAGCGCGATACGGGTATGAATACCTTGTCAGTTCTATAAAGGAACCTCTGGCTAGATATAGAAAACTTGTTAGTTCCATAAAGGAACCTCCGGACCGGGAACAGATAACTTACTTGAGCCTCAAATATTTATCAAAATTGGATGATCATTCATAATACAAACATAACATTTCATAGAACATATCTTATTTCATATACAAAAAATAAGTAAAGTTGAACATAGTTTTACTAAGTTATTACTCACGATTAACAAATGGCTCCAAGGCAAACAGACAGAATAGGCAAATCAGACATTTTGTGGCGCGTGACCTATACAGTTACAGAATGAACACATACTAAATTACACACTCGAAAATATTAACTTAATCCCCTCTTATCTTGGTGTGTTTCTACTTCTTTATCTTTATTATAGTGTCTTAATCTTGGTAGGAATGCCTAGGATACAATGAGGATGCAAAAAGATGCATTTGAAAACACTTAGTCAAAATGCTGGAAACAGGGGTCTTGCTCGAGCGGACATGCAAACATGTGAGGAGACGCTCGAGCGCAACTTCCCATGCTCGAGTGCTCTGTAAACCTTGCAAAAGTACTGGTTAAAAGAAATCTCCAGCTTGATGGCTGCTCGACTCTCGCCGAGAACTTTCTTTGCCGAATACCGCAAAACATGCAAACTTCTAGGAGCATGCATTTCACACTCGAGCGGACTTTATGTTGCTCGAGCGAAAGTGTGAAATCACAAGGTGGCCGCTTTAGCGCAGTTTCTACCGCTTGAGCGGAAGTGCGGATTTTAGGATTTCCAGATTTCACTTCCATGCTCCAAACTCGAATTCAAAGCCATTTAACTCAACCTTTGGGCCCAAAAACTTGAGAAAATTAGTTTTAAACTTGAAAACATTAAGAGTTAAAGATCATTTTATGAAATTAAGGCCCAAAACATATCAATTGTGCAAAAATTCAACTTGAAATATAAGAATATGATATGAACATACATGAATGTATTCATTTGAGTTTATAGCTTCCAAAATATGATCAAATGAGGTCCAATGGTGAGAAATGTTCTGAATTCTTCAAACTGTGCTAGAATTACAACATGCATGTGAGGAAAACTTTGAAAACAACTTCCAATTGTTATGTAATATGCATGCATGTATGAAATGACTTAACTTTCTTCAATTCTAGCTCAAAACTCATGTTAACCCACTCAATTCTCTTGAATTCATGAATTACCAACTCAAAAGCAAGACTAAAGGCTTGAGTTCTCACCTTAGCTTCTCAATTTCTTAAGATTTAGAGGTAATCTTAAGCAATCCTTTAAATCTCCAAGCAATGTCCTTCTCTACCTCAAGTTCTTGGTCTCACACACACACACACACACACACTCTCTCTCTCTCTCTCTCTCTCTCTCTCTCTCTCACACATTTTTGCTACTGAGGGTGTAGCTATGAGAGTGTCAAGTGTGAATGAGGGTCCACTAATGCCTTATATAGGCTTGGCTAATGGCTTATTTGATTTGTTGATCAACTAATCAATTTAACATTAATTTATTCTAATTTAATTCATTCCGAATCGAATTTCAATTGAACCTACCATAATATTCTAAAAATTCCAAATAACACGTATACCAAGTCAATTTCTGAATCGGATGCTGATAAGGCCCTTAATTTCGTAGACCGAAACGGGAACACGAACATATTTTTCCACGTTAAACAGATATATACACAAATAAGGCAATACATGATACAAAATTTCACTTAATTACTTATTAGACATAATTAAGCATGGATTCACGTTACGCATGGGTCGGGGTTGTTACACTTTGGAACCAACATTTCATCACGTTGCTATTTTTCTCAATTCATGTCATGATCAACTAATTGATTGCATTCTGCACTAAACAAAAATAACAATAATAATAAATATAAATATAAATATATGTGGCCATAACTTTATATTAACAATAATCTATGGTTCAAATAGATTGATCAAAATCCACAGGCCATAATTAATAAAATTAGATTTGGCCATAGTTGATAAGCCACAATCAATTATACTAAATTTGGCCATAGTCGACAGGCCACAATCGACAAAAAAACAATTTATGGTTCACTACCTTTTCTTTCCAAGGCGAGGTTGAACTTCACAAGCACTGCTATGTGTTTCCCATAAATTGTTGATCCATATCGACATGTCATCTTTCCATTTACAAACATTAAATACCTTTTGAAAATTGGCCCATCATTCAACTGCTTGTAACTGATCCACTGATTGCCTTCACCACATTGCACATGCTTTGACTCAGGAAGTAAAACATCTTAGAGCTTCTTTGCCACATGTCATAAGAAACTTTTCACTACCCGTTGACAGAAGAGTTACAAAAATTGGTGCAAACTGCTTCCAAAGTTACCTTCTAGGAAATTTGACAAAAAAAAGTTTCAACTTGAAGTATAAATTTTATTTACTCAATTTAGAAATGTAATTATGAATTCTTATTACATTTTATTTGTTGCCTAATATTTTTTATACATTTTATTTTTTTAGAGAATTATTGTTTCATCAAATATAAAAACAATTTGTATATTTATAAATGCTATTTAAATTTATTTATTCAAATTCAAACACACAGATTTCAAAATATAACTATTATATGTTTAGGATTATTCAATCAATCTAATTTTTTTGTAAGCATAATCTATTTATTTGGCAAACTATATAAAAATTTAAAATATCCAGATAGGCCTGTGGTGGGCAGACAAAGCCCAGTAGCAATTCCAATCAATGCTGCTGTGTGAATTGGAGAAAACCCTTTCCTCTATTTAAGAAACTAAAAAAATTACAAATCAATGCACATAATAAAAATAATTACAAATATATAAGAGGTGCAACTCTTTGTATATAAAAGAAACAAAAATTGCACTTCAAGAAAATTTTCACCATTTAGTAAATAATTACCTCATTTAGTAAATAGTATTTGATTAGTTTCTGTGATATTACTTTTCATGCCATACTGTAAGAAATTTAAAACCCTAATTTATGAAAAAGTGAATGAAATATATATACACACACTGCAATTTGTAATTCGATGTTGAAACTGGTAGAGAAAATTGAATCAGTTTATTGCAATTATCATGTTTTGGGACATTTTCAGAAAAAAAAAAAAAAACAAAAAAAATTATGTGACATTACACCAACAGAGTTGTTTGCTTTATAGATTAGTGTGTGTATATAAATATTCTTTTTTTCCTTTTTTTTTTCAAATCCACAAATCCTTCTCAAATCCATGATTATTGCTATATTTGGTCAAACCTTGAATTCAGAAATCATCATTTTGAAGAGTTTTAAGAATTAGTAGCTGAATGGGAAAATATGATCCATTTGAACTCAAACAATTGCTACAAATTTTTTTGACTTAATTATTTGAAGCAAAGAATTGCTCCTGTGCAAACAAAGAAGTAACCCAACAATTTATCCAAAAAATACAGAAGAATGCAGGTTAGTTTTCCAGCTGATATATTATAGGAAATCTTGCTCTCTGGATGTTTCTCTTATTGTACATCCAGTTTAGTCCCTATTAGGATAGGGACTGGGAGGGTAGATTGAGTGCAAACTTAACCTTTAGCGTTATTTACACAAAGTAACTACACTTGGTCGGACTCATAATCTCAAGGTTGATGGGCTGAGCTTTAATCACTGAACCCAATTACCGCTTTCTCTTGTTTCTTTCTAGAGCTGCAAATTTGGGTTAATAAAATGTTGTCATAACAGAAGACATGTTAATGAACCATTTCTTATTGTTTTTTTATTTGTGCCAGGCCCAAAAACTACTGCTTGGTGCACTCGATAATTTGATTTTGATATATTTGTTGATTGTCACAATAGTTAGCAAACATGAATGACCGATGTGGCTTAAGTTCAGACATAATCTGACATAGGTGGGCCCATAAAGGATATGGCCCACCACTTAAGGCCCAATCCATGATTCAAATACTAAAGCCCAACATTTTGGGAACCCAATGTTATGCCAAGAACCAATGACATCTAAACACTTGTCAACAAAAGAACCAGCCACATCAGCAGACAAAGATCCTGTAGAGTTATTGCACCACACATCAGCCATTAATGAAGTTCCCTGCAGCATTTATTACGATAACCCCTTCATGTCGAACGAAATGACCTCACCACGAACAAGGCAAGCTAGAACATAGACTTTCGGCCAACATGACAGCTCGGAGTGGACAAGGAAATGATGAGCAAAGGATATAAGCAGGCTTCTAAGACAAAGAAAAGCTTAAGTTCTCTATCACCATCCTATCTCTACATTCCATCACTCTCACTTCTCTAACTTGCTTGTCGGAAGGGTTTGCTGGGGGACTCCCCGTTCCCTGTTGAACTCTTGTGCAGGTTTCACTGTGGGCTCAACAATCGGACAACGGTTTGGGAAGCGTAGATCAACCCGACCCATTCCATCAGGAGTTAGAGATATCATCATAATCAGTGATCTTCCGGACAATATAATAGAAATAATATTGATGCTTTTGCCAATAGAGAATGCAGTGAGGACAAGTATTTTGTCAAGGAAATGTAGGTATGTGTGGGTGAGACTTCCCCAACTTGTATTTGATGATAAGTTCTGCAGAGAATCGATCAAAAATCAGAAGAATAAACTTATGATGACTATTTATTAAGTTATGCCACTTCACCATTTACCAATACTCAAGTTTATTCTCTCTTTATCCGGACTAGAAAGTTGTCCTGAGATTGACCGGTTGATACTTTTTATTTCAAACAATGGTATCCAGGTTTTCGTCCTTGAAATTTGGAAGGGTGAACCTTATAAATTGCCATCATCGCTATTTTCATTTCTTCAACTTAAGACTCCGTTCTTGTAAGTTTAAGCCTCCACCTGAAGAATTTAAAGGGTTTAGCAGTCTCGTTGCCCTAGAGCTTTGTGATGTTGTCATTACTGCAAACACATTTTCAAGTTTGATCTCCAGTTGCCCGCTGCTTGAACATCTGGTACTTGGAAACTCAACCAGTGTCAGTTACCTTGACAATACTGCCCCTAATTTGAAGTCATTATTCTGTGAAGGCCTTTTCAGTTCTATTTGTTTCAAAAATACCCCTCAACTTGCAAAAGTTACAATTTATTTGAATGATGGCATGAATGGGAAAGTATTCAGCGAAGGAGAATCATCCAAAGTCGTGTTTTTTGATAGTCTAACTGTCGTTGAGGTTTTGGAATTGGACTATTATTATGCCAAGGTAAGATTAGCTTAGTATAAACCGCGTTTATTTATTTATTTTCTTTCTTTGATAATGTTTATTTATGTATTTTGCTTCTAGTTCATGGCTGTAGGTGGAGTACCAAAGAGTCTTCCAACTACTCTGAGCCGCCTTACAATTCTCACATTGTATGGTATTTGTTTTTGGGATCTTGATGAGGTCTATATTGTTCTCTGCTTAATCAGAAGCTCCCCAAATTTGCAAAAATTATAATTCAAGTTAAGTAATGACATATTTTATTATTTCCTATGTCTATAATATTTTGAATCTTTAGGCTGAGACACAATTCCATTTTCTTCTTTCCAAGCACATACTTATAAAACTGCTGTTGTTGTTGATCCTATTCTAGAACTTTTAAAAGTGCTAGACTGGGTGGATGTCTCTTTATATCAACTTCGAGAAGTGGAGATGAAGTATATGTCTGGAACAAGGTCTGAATTAGATTTCGTTAAGCGTCTATTAGCCAAATCACCGGTGCTGCAGACAATGCATATTGAGCCGAATTCAGCAAATGTTGTTGATGTAGGACTGAGCATATTGAAAGAGGTGACACGATTTCAGTGCTTATCACCTCAAGCAGAAATCCAATTTGAAAATCCAATTAAAGGTCAAGTTTAGCAGACGGTTTGTGTCCTTTTTTACCAGCTTTAGTTTTGAGTGTGACAATGAGATGATCTTTTTGGTGATTGTTGCCTGCTAGTCTAGGCTTACAACTTTTAAAGAATTATTCAATTCTTAGTTATGAATTATGTGGTTCTTAATTATGAGGTTTTGTTATTATCAAATTTATGGTGAATTTGATTATGAGGTTTAAATGACCTTGATTTTGAGACTTACGGTAATTTTAGTTATGATTCTTTTTTGTCTTGGTTATATAGATTTATGATCATTTTTGGTCTTTGTATGTGCTTTTGCCGTTTAGTTATAAATGAAAGTGATTTTGGTTATGAAATTATGGGATGTTTTGTTATGAAGAGAAGTAATTTTGGTTGAAAGGTTTTTGTAATATTTTTGTTATGACTAACTAACGATTTACGGATGAAAATAACTTAATTATTATATTAATTAAAATCTCAAGAAAGAGTAGTGTAATTATGTTATAAGTATGAGATTAATTATATTTTCAGGTGCAATAAGTCTAGGTGCACAAACACTATATGCATAGAATGGGATACATACGTCTCACATAAGATGTGTTCCACATGCAGGTCCTACATCATGTGGACTCCACCTTAAGTCAGACATATGTGTCACATTACCCATGTATAAGAGATAAAAGTCAGAGGAAGAGAGAGCACAACCTCTCTCTTTAAGTGATTTCCAGTGGTACTTCGGCAATCTTCCGGCGATTCATTTTACACTCCTAAAGTATAGATCTACACTCCTAGAGTATAGATTTATAGTTTTCGAGTGTAGATCTGGACTTTTTATGTCTAAAATAGGGGCTTTGAGAGTTTTCTCCTCCAATTTCAGTATAGATTTTTGAATTTTCAATACCTACAATGATTCCCTTCTTTCTCAAACCTTCTCCCATACCATTGTGATTATACTTCCTTCTCAACTCTAACTTTTGGTGGTGTATGATGTCTGGTGGTAGTGGCAGCGGCGTTGGGTAGCAGAGATGGGGATGACGTCGACGAGGACGACTGGCTTTCAAATAGATCTTGCTTCCCAAACTATATTTTTGATAAGATCGGTGATTTTTCCTTATTCGTAATTATTTTTTTGGTGGACTTGTTTTTTGTTGTTTATTTTTTGTTTTGTTCTTTGGTTGAGATGACCCTTTGGAGTCTTGTTTATGTAATGTTATTATTTATTAATATAATGTTTCTCATGTTCTAAAATAAAAAAATTTACCCATGTATATAAAAAAAAAGGGATAGGGCTATTTTTGTCCATACGTATTTATAGATTTGAAATAAATTATAAAAAAAATAAAAAAAGAAGACAAATTACAACTTAAAAAATCTCTTTCTTTGGAGGGTCAAATAAATTAAAAAAATTAAATAAACTACAACATAAAATTGTAGCCAAAAATCATTAATCAATTTTTTTATTTTTATAATTTTTTTTTGTAATCAAATAGTTTGACTTATAATTGATATGGCCATAATCAATGAAATTTAAAATAAAATAAAAAAGTTTTTGGTATTTAAAAAAAAAAGAAAAGAATATTTGCTTAAAAAATTAAAATACGGATTTACCAAACAAAACGAAACGAAACAGGGGAAACCAAGGTTTAAAAATGCGGTGTTACGTAACGGTTTCGGCCGTTACGTAACGGTTTCGGTGGTAGGCACCACGTGTTACCCCCGATTTTGCGGTGTGATTGAAATTCACAGGTGTATCGGCCGACTGCTACGTAAACGAACGGTCAGAACGGTACGGCTATACACCCATTACAAGGCTTTCTTCGCTGATTATTTTCAAAAAAAAAAAACAAAAGAAATACAGATGGTTCAAATGTTGGTTCAAATGCTGGTTCAAATGCGGATGGTTCAAACAAAAGAAAAAAAACAAAAAAACAAAAGATGTGGTACATTATACATACCTTTACAGTACTCTTTCAATTACTTTTCCCTTTTGTCTTTACAACACATGCATCACTTGGAGGTGAAGTGTATCCATCCACAAATTTTCAGATCTGCCTCTGATCTGTTTGTTCTTCAACACAAAATTTACAGCACATGAACCTATCCATCCACAAATTTTGAGATCTGCCTCTGATCTGCCCCTTTGTTCTTCAACACAAAATTTAAGTGCTGCCTCTGAATCTGTTTACGTCTTCAACCGAACTGTTGCTTCCCGAGAAAGATACAGGTTCATCTCCTCTCCTCTGATCTTCTTTTTTTATTTTGTGTTGTTCGTTCAGCCTTGGGAAGGTATATACACCCTTATTTTGTGTTGTTGGTTCAACAAAGTAACTCATTATTTTATTTTTATTTGTGGAGCTTCCTGGGGAAGCTACTCCTTGGGAAGGTATACAAATTATATAATATAATATAATTTTTTCTTTTTTTTTTTTTTGTGCGCTTAAGGAAGATACACGCTTGGCAAATTTTTTTTATTATTATTTTTTTAACTATGATTTTCAGATTTTAGATTTTGTAATATTTACAAAATTTTTGTGATATATTTAGAGCTATGCATTTATTTTTAGTATTTTTATATAATAATTAGTGATTGATTTTTTTAAAATATATATATATATATATATCTAGAGCTATGCATTTATTTTTAGTATTTTATATATAATAATTAGTGATTAATTTTTTTATAATATCTAAAATCATAATACTTATAATTATATTAATACATTTTATATATGTCAGCTTTTATGAAATTTTTTTTCTTGAGTTATTCAAAAAGATAACAAATACTCAAGTGATTGAAGCCCAAAAACAACTATGTAAGAATTTTTTCTTTATAATTTATTTTTTATTTTTATTTGATTACATGTAAACTCCAAATGTATAAATAATTGTTGCTATTTTTTTATAATCATTTCATTTAATATTTAATTATAAATATTTTTTATTTTGTTATTGTGATGTGTTGTGACAACAATGTTGAAGTCACTATTTTTTTTTTTTAAATATCTTTTCAAAAGAAAAAAAAAATCAATACCTCAAAAAAAATTCTTTGTAATTTATTTTTAAATTTTTATATGATTATATTAGCATGTAAACTCCAAATGTATAAATAGTGGTTTGCATTTTTTTTAATAATCATTTCATTTAATATTTAATTATAAATATTTTTTATTTTGTTATTACAACACTGTTAAAGGCATAATTTTATTTTTTTTTAAATGTCTTTTTTTTTTTAAAAAAATCAATACCTCAAAAAAAATTCTTTATAATTCATTTTTTTAAATTTGTATATGATTGCATTAACATGTAAAATCGAAATGTATAAATAGTAGTTGCATTTTTTATAACTATTTTATTTAGTATTTAATTTGAAATATTTTTTTAAAAAAATTTGTTATTGTAATGTGTTCTGCCAAGTACAATTTTGATAGCACAAATTTATTTATTTATTAAAAAAATGTCTTTCTATAAAATAAAAAAATAAAAATAAAAACAATAGCTCAATCAATGCCATGAAAAATGTCTTTATTCCTAATTACATTAGCATATAAAATCCAAATGTATAAATAGTGGTTGAATTTTTTTTATAATCATTCCATTTAACATTTAATTATAAATATTTTTTTATTTTTTATTGTAATTTGTTGTGATAACAACTTTTTTTTTTTAATGACAAAATTTGTTGTGACAACAATTTTTATGGCAAAAATTTTTTTTAAAAAAATATTTTTATAATTTATTTTTTAATTTTTATATGGTTACATTGGCATTTAAAATACAAATGTATAAATAGTGGTTAATTTTTATAATTTAATTTTTAATTTTAAATATTTTTTTACAATCATTTCATTTAAAAATAAATTTAAAAAATGTATTAATGATGCAGAATTCATATTCAAAAATGCCACGACAAAAGGGTGCCAATGATGAACCCCCAAGTGATGATATTGGTTGGAAATTTGGAACTCAAGTTGAAGGCACTAGGCATCATATTATTTGCAAATTTTGTGGACAACACATTAAAGGTGGGATTACGCTGCTTTCAAACAACATTTAGCACATCAAACAGGACAAGTGCGTTCTTGTCCTAATGTTAGTAGAGACGTGATGCAAGAAATGATGAAACATTTACAAAATAAGAAAATGAGTAAAGCAGACAAACAAAAGAGAAAAGCTGAATTGGAAGCACATATTAGGGGAGATGATCTCTATGATGAAAATGAAGAGGGAGATTTTGTAGATCTTCGAGATGATGACTCTGACTCTGATCTAGAGATGACCAGGGCTAGACAAGCAAGTATTCGTTCACAATAACAATGGGAGGAAAGGCAACAATTTAGACGAGGTGTTGCAGGTCATGGATCACAATACGATGCAGGTGGTAGTTCTGGCGCAGGGGGCAGTGCTCAAAGAATGCTAAAAGGGTCAGGCATTGCTAATGTTTTTCGTCGATCACAATCTGTGCGTGAAACTGGTGGGAGTGGACGTAATTGGATTCAGCCCAATGCTCCTGAAGTAAGGTTGAGGGCAATGGATGTAGAACTCCAAAAGAGCAAGAGTACAAAGCAGCGAAAAATCTCTACAATGAATTTACAGAAGCTAAAAGAGAGATTGGGACGGGCAGTGTCCAAGTTTATACTCTATAATCGTATTCCATTCAATGCAGCTTGATTCAGTATACACAACCCATGCTTGATGTTGTTGTTGAAGTAGGGCCAGAGTAAGGGTCCTAGTGCTTATGAAGTTTCAAGTTTATTTGGGTATGGAGCATGATGAAATGACAGAATGGATAGGATCATTCAAGGAATTTGGGCAGAGAGGTGTATCCATCATGTGTGATGGTTGGAGCGATCTAACTTCGGCAACACATCATCAACTTCTTAGTGTCTTCAATAGAGGTACTATATTTCACAAATCAATTGATGCCTCTAATATTGTTAGTAGGACTGCTGAATATTATTTTGGGTTGTTAGATAAAGTTGTTGATGAAATTGGAGAACAATATGTTGTTCAAGTGGTAACTGATAATGAACTTGCACTGAAAGCTGCCGGTAAAATGTTAATGAGAAAAAGGAAACATTTATATTGGATGACTTGTTCAAAGATTATGTCGATCTCATGCTAAAAGACATAGCCAATAAGAAAAGTGTAGCAAAGGTGATTGAAGATGGTAAAACCATCACCAATTTCATTTATAATAGTGGATGGGTGTTGGATTTAATGAGAAAATTCACTGGAGGTAGAGAATTGATTCGACCTGCCATCACTCGATTTGCTACAAATTTTATTGTCATTGAGAGTATTGTTAGATATAAACAACAATTGAGAGCTATGTTTAATAGTGATGAGTGGAAGAATTCTAGATGGGGGAAGGCAAAGACTGGGCAGCCTTACAATGTGAAAAAAATTATTTTGGGAAAGGAGTTTTGGCAGAAAGTAACAGAGCTTTGTAAAGTTCATGAGCCCCTAGTCGGAGTATTGAGGTTGGTTGATAGAGATGAGAAGCCAACAATGGGTTTCATATATGAAGCTATAGATAGAGCAAAGTTGGCAATTAAAAGAGATTGTCGCTACTACACCGAGTATTGGAAGATTATTGATACTCGATGGTCTTTTCAATTGCATCAAGATTTGCATGCGGCAGGTAAGTGTTACTATTTCAATTATAAAATGTATATTTATTTACAATTATTAATTGTCTTCTTATTTTTGAAGGATATTTTTTAAATCCTCAATTCCAATATGGTGTTACCTCATCCAATGAAATGATAAGAGAAGTGATGGATGGACTTAAAAAAGTAATTACCAGACTGGAGCCTAATATGGATGCTCAAGTGAAAGCAACAAATCAAGTACGTACCAATTATTTAAATTTTAATAGTAATCTACTTTTGCAAATGTTACTTGTAATGATTGTCCAAATTGTAGTTGTTGCTGTTTCGAGATAAACAGGAAACTTTTGGTACTCCTTTAGCACAAAGAGCATGGAAACAATCAAATCCAGGTTTATTTTCAAAATTACAAATTTACAATATATAAATACTTAAATAATTTTTATCATATTTTGACTTATGTCTAATGTAATGTAATTTTGTGCGGTGAGTGGTGGATTATTCATGGCGGTTGTGCTCGAACTTCAAAAAATAATTTGTGAAAGTATTAAGTCAAACCACCACATCATCTCATTGTGAACGAATTGAGTACTTTTAGTCTCATCCATACGAAGACGAGGAATAGATTGAAATATAAGAAAATTCAAAGATTAGTTTTCATCACCTACAACATGAGATTAAAATTGAGACACGTTAAAAGAAGCAGCCAAGAGGAGATTGATAGGAGTTTTAATCCTATTAACTTAGATTATATATTTGAAGAAGATGATCCAATAAGTCCATGGATAAAAGAAAGGGAAAATCCTTTGCTAGATGGTGTGGATAATTCTGAATGGCTAGATTTGGTCTTAGATGATGATGGTGGTGGTGGCAACGACAGCAATGGCAATGGTGGCAATGGCAGGGATGGAAATGATGGTGGTGGCACCCATAGATATCAAGCTCGACGCACTTCTCAAAGCTCAACTCCTACTCCAACTCAAAGTGATAATAGTGTTGGTTTAACACCATCTGATGGAAGAGGTAATGATGGTGATGGTGAAGGCACTTCTCACGGTGACGGTGGTGGTGGTGGCGGCGACAATGGTGGCAATGGCGGTGATGGTACTAGTTTTGGTGCAGGAAGTGAAGATTTTATTGGAAGATTTGAATTATGTGATGTTGGGGAACATTATGATATTGGAGAACCTGTTGCACCTTTACCCCAACTACCTAGGAGGTTTCGTGGTAGTGATACACGTAGGGATGAAAGAAGAATAAGAAGTAGAGAACAACAGCTTGATTCATTTGATAGTAGTCATAATTATCCATATCATCCTTACCCATCCTATAGCAGTGATAGCCAGAGCTATCCTTACCCACCTCAACAAAATTATCCTTGGCCCCCTCAACAACATGGTCCTCCAGGATACGGTTTGCCAAATTATCAACAAGCCCAACAAGAGTATGTTGATCCTTTTGAGCCAAGGTATCCATTTTCTCTCCCAATGCACGAAACAGAAAGGGATGACATGATGAGCACATTTACTTATATATTTCCTACTGGATGGGGTGAAGGTAGTAGTAATCAAGCTCAACAATCTGATTCCCAAGTTGCACCACGTCACTCATTTTGGTGGGGTGAAGGTAGTAGCAACAATCAAGCTCAACAATCTGAATCCCAAGATGCACCATGTCACTCATTTTGATGGTGACATTATGTAATTTTAGTAGTAACATTATGTAAAATGTCCTCTCTATTATTTGTGATTTATGCTATGATGTTATGTACTTTGTCAAGTTCTTCCATTAAGAATATATACTTTTTTAAAACTATTTGAGTTAAAATGCAAATATGCTTCCACAAGTATAATAATTAAAAATAATTTTATACATCTAAGTCCAATAAAAGAAATTTTTGCCACAAGTGTAACATGGATTTATGACATATAAAGTCATTAATTATTGAAATAAAATGTAAAAAAATTTATTTTATAGTGATTTAAAAATATGAAATATATTGGATCATACTTAAAAATTATGAAAAAATTATCTAAATTTATTTTAAAACCCAATAAATATGATTCTAAAAAAAAATATGCGTATCAATAAGTTTTTAGCAAATTGTGCGAAAAATAAAAAAATTCACGATTAGCCTTATCGCAATCTGTTACGCCATGGCTTTACATCCCGCAATCAAGAATCAAGAATCAGGCCACCGCCAGAACCTTGGCCTTCACCCAAATTTAAAGGATTTATTGGGTTCCTTTGCCTGGAGTTTTATGAAGTTGCCATTACTGCTGACATATTTTCAAGTTTGATCTCTGGTTGCCCGCTACTTGAACATTTGATCGTTTTAAACTCAACCTGTTTCGGTGACCTTGAAATTGCTGCTCTTGCTCTTAAATATTTATTCTGTGGAGCCCTTTTCAGTTCTATTTGTTTCAAAAATACCCTTCAGCTTGCAAGAGTTACCACTTGTTTGAACATGTGCGCAAATGAGGAAGTATTCAACAAAAGAAAATCATCCATGGTCATGCTTTTTGATAGTCTACCTGTCATTGAGTCGTTGCAATTGGACTGTTATTATGCCAAGGTGTGGGGGCATATTTTTGTGAATAACAACACATGGCCAAGGTGGCATCGAAGTGCCAGCCAAGGTGGCACCGACGTGTCCTGGTCAAGGCGTCGAGGTGATCTCAGTTAGGCCGAGGTTATCTGCGGAGATACTAGAGTCCAGGATGAACGGATAAGCGACAAGAGTCCTAGAATGGGGGAGGACCTAAGTCTGGATAAAGATAAACCTCTTGGGAAGTTTATCTCTATCGGATGGAGAGTCTAGGATAAGCATTGAGCCAGAGTCCATTAAAGCTAGGCTTCTATAGGGACCAGGTTAGTGCAAGCTATAAAAGAAAGGCACCCTCGTGGGTTTAAGTGTCACGACCCAAATCCGCCCCTATAGGTTTAGCATTGTAACCGGCCAGTAATCCGTGGATTACCAAAGGCCTCTTAATAGATAAGTACATAGTAAGGGGCTGCGGAGGCAATTATACAAAATAGACAAGGTCCAATGAGCTATGATAACATACATGGGACAGAAGATTTCAAAACTTGCATATACATAAGCGTCTCGGTCGAAGGACATCAATATTTACAAAACATTTACAAAAGTGTAATTCCCAGGACCCGACTTTACAAAACAGACAGAGACTAGCATAAGTACAAAAGCAACCATGTAACTAGACTTCGATTGGAACCTCCTCGGGAGGCACAACGGTTGGCTGACAAAAACAAAAATGAAGGCCGCCAACTCTGGCCTTGATCATGCGTCGGCTCACTTACATACATAATATAAACTATGAGCGAAAGCTCAGTGAACAATAACAGAGTAAAGGGGTTTCAATGAATGAGTCCATACAGATTCAGAAATTATAATTCAGTTTCGTATCAAATTCGTAATTTGTCCAAATCATATACAGAAATCATGAGGTATGCTTAAATATACGTGATACATCCATTAGCATTAACAGAGCAGATACAGAACAGATGCAGACACGTGAGGGTTACGAATAACCAGTTCCATAAAGGAACCTCCGGATCCGGGTAACAGAGAATAAACACGCTGAGCCCCATGATGGAGCCTCCGGTACAGGTAACAGAGTGCAGACAGATTAAGTTCTGTGATGGAACCTCCGATACCGGGTAACAGCCAACAGATGTCACATGATGCTAAGGATGTCACGAATACATATCAGAAATTGGACAATCATTCATTGTACATAACATATCATTTTAGAAAACAGATCTTAATTCATCACACAGAAAATAAGTAAAATTGAACATAACTTTACTATGTTATTACTCATAGTTGGCCTTGAGACAGATAGACGGAGTAGATTGGTCAACGGTACGCGGCACGTGACCTACATAACACATAACAGACGCATACTTGAAACACACGTTCTAATTGTACATAACTTACTTTGTTGGCTCTTAGTGTGTTTCTAACCTTTAATCCTCATTATAGAGTCTTAAATATGGCCTAGGAATGCCTAGGATGGAATGAGGATGCAAGAATGCATTGGAAAACATTTCTTAAAACTTGCTGAAAATAAGGTCCATGCTCGAGCGTGGGTTTCCTCGCTCGAGCGGACATGCAGACAATGAAGCTCCGCTCGAGCGTGACTTTCCTCGCTCGAGCAGACTGTAAACTCTTAAAAAAGTACTGGATGCATGATTTTAACACTCGACGGATGCTCGACCTCCGGTCGAGCATGAGACTCAGAACCTTGCTCGAGCGTGAATTCCCTCGCTCGAGCGGACTGCAAAACACACAAACTTATGGGTATATGCATTTCACGCTCGAGCGTAAACATCGTCGCTCGAGCGGAAGTGCATGTACTCAGAGTTCACACTTGAGCGTGAAGTTCCCCGCTCAAGCGTGGATCAAAAATCTGGAATTTCCAGATTGATCCACAAGCTCAAAACTCAACCTCAAAAGCATTAAACTCGATTTTTCTAGGCCAAAACTTGAGAAAATACATGAAGACCCTTAAAACAACATAAATTAAAGATCCCTTCAAGAAGTCATGGTTCAATGGCTTGCCAATTATACAAAATTCCAACACAACTTTATGAATATGTCATTAATACAACATGCAAGGACTTCCTTGAATTCAAACACTCCAAAACATAATCAACCTTGGTAATTTAATGGAAAACATGAAGAATGACCAAGATGTAAGTGAGGTTAACACATGTATGAAAGAAACCTTTGAAATCATGCTCAAAGTGTGAAGAAATGCACATGCATGCATGAATTCACTCTTAATTCCACTCTTGTAGCTCAATTCCCATGTTAATCCACCTAACACCATTAATTTCATGCTCTAATCAACCAAACTTCAAGGCTAGAGATTAACATTCTTACCTAGGGATCTCAATTCCTTATGCTAGAGATAGTCTTGAGTGATCTTCCAAGTTTTCCTAGCAATTCCCCCCTTATGAATTCAATCTTCAAGCTCTACACCAATTCTCCCATCTCTCACTCTCTCACCCGTTTGTCTCTCTTGGGCAAGCACAAAATGTGATGGAATCAAGAAAAAGGAGTGAGTGGGCTCCAAGTGGGGCCTCAAATAGGCTTGGATACAAATAAGATTAATTGAGCTTAATTAGTGCACATTAATTTAATCTAATTTAATCATTCCGAACCGAATTTTAATTAGATCTACCATAAAATTCTATAAATCCTAATTAGCACATAAATCAAGTCAATTTCTGATTCGAACGCCAATAAGGCTTTCAATTCGCAAATCAAAACAAAAACATGAACAGATCTTTCTACACCGAACAAATAGAGACACAAAATAAGGCAATACACATGTAAATTAATTCCAAATCCCTCCTAAATTAATGTTAGGCATAACTAAGTACGGATTAACGTTAATCAGAGGTTGGGGTTGTTACACTAAGGTACGTTTTTTTTTATCCTGGCTAGTGAGTTAAGCACTATTTGCTATCTTTGAGAGATAATTGAGTACTGACTTGATCGTTGGAGTGCCCCCGGGTGGACGAACCACCGCCGGAGTCTCATCTTTCTGTGACAGGTCGTTCGGACGTAATCTATTTTGCTGGTGTTCTCCAGCTGAGTACTTGTTTGACAGTGTGGTCAGAAATCAACATCCACAATTTGGCGCCGTCTGTGGGAAAGCAAGGAGAATAAATGGCCAACGACGGACAGAAAGAGAAGATTGGAGACGACATCCTTACTGGAAGTGGTAAACACATTGACCCTAATGTAGAAGAGGATAACTGCAATGAAGAAACGTAGGATAAGAATCCTAGAGAGAAAGACATCGGCCAGAAAGGAGACGTACCAAAGAAGGCAGATTGATGCAAGTATTATAATGAGAATGACCTCCAGGTATGGAAAAGCAGATGTCTGCGGAGGGACGACGAAATGAAGGGAATGGCGAACAAATTGGCAAACCTATAATCGGTCGTCAGTTCCATGATGCAGAATAACGTCATGCAACCACTGTTTCCATTATAAGACACACCGATTCTGGCAGCCAAGAATGATACCCGTGAAGGGGCGGCAGTAAAATGGCCTCAGAGTCCTCAAGGTGACAGACAAATGAACATTCTCACTAGCCTTCATGGGAGGTAGGGCGGGAAGAGTTGATGAAAGGAGAGTCTCAGAAGACACATCGTACCAAAGAAGCCTACACCAAAGAACATCGGCATATTCAAGGGAAGGAGCTTTGTTTCGACATGACCAATGGAGGGAGGTCCAAGAGGACTCATAACGACACCGGGAGTAGCGCACCAAAAAGGCTGAAATCCGTTGATAGTTGAGCTCCTGGACAGACCAAGGAGGATTTGAGAGATTACCTCCAGAGGAAGCGACAGGATGCCGAGGTAACCTCTCCGGTCAAGCCGAGAATGCCATTTTTGGTAGAATTGGACAAATTTAAGGCCCCGAAAAGGTTCCACATGCCGAGATTCTAGATATACGACGGAAAGTCTGACCCTAACTTTCATGTTGGCTTGTACCTGAACTCAATGACATTGTACACTGGGAACGAGCCGTTGCTTTGCAAGGTGTTCCCTTTATCCTTTGGGGAAATCTCGTCGGACTAGTTTCACAAGTTGTCGAAAGGAACTGTGAAAAACTGGGAAGGCCTGGCCGAGATGTTCTGGGCCAGGTTTGTGACAAACAAACTACAGCCGTTGAGGGTGGATTCCTTGATGGCCTTGAGAATTGGCGAGGATGAAGGCCTTAGGCCTTATGCCAAGAAGTATTATGAGATGTTCAACTGAATACCAAAGTGTAACCAAGAGGTGGCGGTCGTGTCTTTTTTAAGAACGGCCTGAACGATGACTGTTTGCTTCGAAAATCATTGGCAAAGGCACTGCCAAAAGTATAGAGGAACTCATGGCCAAGATCGAGAAGTACTCGAGAGTGGAGGAAGACATGCCGGAGACAAAGGCGTCAAAGCAAGAGAAGAGGAACAGCTCGCCAAAGCAAGGCCGAGGTAATACAAACTTTAACGGACAAGAAGCGGGACTGAGGGCTGCACATGCAGTCACTACCGTATTTCGCATTCTAGTTTACAAAGTCCTGGAGAGGATCAGGAACCAACCGTATTATAGAGCACCAGAGAAGATTCTTGGCGAATTTATAGAAAGAAGTCTGGGGAAGCGCTATGCCTACCATAATGAGGATGTGCATCTGACTCAGGGGTGCCGAGCCCTAAAGGCACATTTGGAAGACCTGGTAAGACAAGGTCATTTAAGGGACCTAGTAAATGAAGCCAGGACAAGGGAAGAACAAGCGAGACTGCCTCATGCACCAGCAGCACCACCTCCACCAGCACCACAACCGCAAGCAGGCGGACCTCGAGTGATCAATGTGATTCACTTGAAGGTTAATGAGAACGAGATACGTGGGGATACTCAGAAGGTAAAACACTTATAGCATGTGTATCAGGTTCAACAGAAGAGACCTAGGGCAGACGAGTACCGGGGACCAATGGTATCCTTTACTGAAGACGACCTAGAGATTGTGCAGCATCCACACAACGATGCCCTGGTAATATCCCTCAAGATTGAAGAGTGCTAAGCAAAGCACATTCTAATCGACCAGGGAAGCTCCTGTGACATCATGTATGTCAGATGTTACAAGGAGCTTGGCCTTCACCAAGATGATCTGGAGTAGTCCAATGGTCCAATGGTTAGGTTCAACGGAACACCGACATGGCCCCTGGGAGCAATAAGTTTGGAGGTGCAAGCTGGCACCAAGAAGGTAAACACAGAGTTCATAATAATTAACACCCTCTCCCCTTACAATGTTATCCTGAGAAGGCCATGGCTGCATTCAATGGGAGCTGTTCTCTTAACACTACACTAGTTGTTACGGTTCCCAACAAAGCATAGAATTGAGGAGGTTAGAGAGGATCAGGTGCAGGCAAAGAATTGCTCCATGGAAGCAATGAAATCCACCTGCAGCATGCGAGAAGCAGAATCAGCAAAAATTGAGGATGAGGACATGGAGGTCTTGGATGACGTCGGCAAGGAACTAGCCGACAAAAGCGAGGAAGCCCTAAAAAAGATCCTGGTCCAGCAAGGAGATGAAGAGCGCTTCTTCCTTCTTGGCTCAGGCTTGGCCGAAAATGAGTTAGAGGCGTTCTTGAGAGCAAACATTGAGGTGTTTGCCTGGACACCATACGAGATGCCGAGTGTTGACCCTAAGATCACGTGCCATAGACTGAATGTTGACAGGTCGGCTAAGCTTATTATTCAATAGGCTAGAAGGCCAACGTTGATGCATGTTGAGGTAGTAAAAGAGGAAGTGGATAAATTTCTAGAGGCTAGAGCCATTCGAAAGGTAAACTACCCAACATGGTTATCAAACACAGTTGTTGTGAAGAAGAAGAATGGGAAGTGGAGGGTCTTTATAGACTTCACTAGCCTGACTAAGGCTTGTCCCAAAGACAGTTTCCTACTCCCCAAGATTGACCAATTGGTAGATGCCACTTCAGGGCATGGAAGGATGAGCTTCATGGACGTATACAGAGGGTACCATCAGATAGCGATGTACCCCTCGATGAGAAGAAGACTGCATTTATCACTCCAAAAGGGCTGTATTGCTACAGAGTAATGCCTTTCGGGTTGAAAAATGCATGAGCAACGTACCAGAGATTGGTGACTAAAATGTTCAGACATCTAATAGGCAAAACAGTGGAGGTATACATTGATGACATGGTCGTGAAGACCAAGGAACCTGAGGATCATCTGGACGACCTAAAAGCAGTCTTTGATATCTTGAGGACATTTCGGCTCCGACTCAATGGGTCAAAGTGCGCATTTGGAGTTGGGTCAGGAAAGTTCCTCGGATTCTTGGTTACCAGAAAGGGCATTGAGGCAAGCCCCGATCAGATCAAGGCCATCTTGGACTTGAAGAGCCCAACATCGGCAAAACAAGTGCAGATGTTGACTCGAAGGGCTATAGCCCTGAATAGGTTCATGAGCAGAAGTTCTGACAAATGCAAAACTTTCTTTAGTTTAGTGAAGAAAGCCATAGACTTCTTATAGACAGAAGAGTGCGAAGTCGCCTTGGCCGACTTGAAAAAATACTTGACCATAGTTCCAGTTCTCTCAAATCTAGTACCTGGAGAGGAGCTGTTCTTATACTTGGCAGTTTCAGAGCATGCAGTGAGTGCAGTGGTAATCAGGGAAGAAAAGGGAGAACAAAGGGCAGTTTACTATGTGAGTAAAACCCTAGCAGATGTAGAGACCAGATACTTACCCTTGGAGAAACTGACACTGGCTTTGGTAATGGCTTCCAAGAAGCTGAATCATTACTTTCAAACTCACAAGATTGTGGTATTAACTGAGCATCCTTTAAAGTCCTTGTTGCAATAAGGAGATTTGACAGGCAGGATAGCCAGATGGGCAGTGGTGTTGGGCCAATACGACCTGGAATTCAGATCCAGAATAACAATCAAATGTCAGGTTCTGACCGACTTCGTAGCCGAGTTCACACCTGGCGCCATCCCACATCAAGCTCCATTGAGTCACAATTTAGGATGGTCAGGTAAACAAGAGGAAACCCAGTTGGGGATAGCAGAACAGAAAAAAGAAGAGAAACTCAGGCCCTGCGATATTTACATCGGTGACTCCTTCTGCCTGTTTATTGATGGGAGTTCAAATCATCAGGGAGTAGGGGCAGGAGTAGTGCTAGTATCGCAAGATGGGCGGATGCTGGAACAATCTATTCGTTTGGGGTTTAAAGCCTCAAACAATGAAGCAGAATATGAAGCACTGATCGCAGGATTGAAGTTGGCAGCAACAATGGAAATCAACGAAGTGGTGGTCTTCAGTGACTCCCAACTTATCGTCAACCAAGCAACAGGCGAATACGCAGCCCGAGATAAAAGAATGATGGCCTATGTAAAAGTGGTTGTCAGACTGGTAGCCTTATTCCAGGATTGCCGACTACAGCAAGTTAGTCGAGATGACAACAGTCGTGCTGATGCCTTGGCAAACTTGGCCAGTGCAATGAAATCAGGAGAGGCAAGGACAATAATGGTTGATTATTTGTCAGGCCCCAGCATAGAACCATTGAACACAGAGTATGAAGCAATGTGTGTGGAGATGGAACCAAGTTGGATGGATGCGATAGTAGTGTTCCTGAGAGAGGGGAAATTGCTAGATAATCACAAAGAAGCACACAAAACGGTCAAGTCAAGAAGGTTGATTTGACTGTGAAGGACATCTCTACAGAAGGTCTTTTACTAGTCCCCTTTTGAGATGCGTGCGTCCTTCACAAGTTGAAGACTTCCTGTATGAAATATATGAAGGAGTATGCGGACGCCACACAGGGGGCAGGTCACTTGCTCATAGGGCCATTACTTAGGGGTACTGGTGGCCCTATATGTAGAAAGATGTTGAAGCTTATGTCAGAAAGTGTGAAAAGTGTCAGAGGTTTGCACCTTTGATACATCAACCAGCAGCAGATTTAAATCCAGTGTCCAGCCCTTGGCCATTTGCCTAGTGGGGCATGAATCTTGTTGGACAACTACCTCAAGCGACTAGACAGAGGAAGTTCCTGCTGGTGGCAACAGATTACTTCACCACGTGGGTAGAAGTTGAACCCCTTGCAAGGATTCGGGACATTGATGTAAACAACTTCATATGGAAGAACATTATCACCAAGTTTGGGATCCCAAGGGCAATAATAACAGATAATGGTACACAATTTGACAGTAAGTTAATCAAGAGCTTCTGTGCAAAGTATAAGATTAAGAACTACTACTCCACTCCAAGCTTTCCTCAAAGCAATGGTCAAGCAGAAACATTCAACAAAACTATCTTGGATGAGATTAAGAAGAGGCTGGAAACAGCAAAGGGAAAGTGGGTGGAAGAGTTACCCAATGTACTTTGGGCATATCAAACTACGCTGAGAAGATCAACTGGGGAATCCCCATTTGCCATGGCTTATGGCACAGAGGCAGTAATCCCATTAGAAGTCGGCATCCCAGGGATCAGAACCTATGGAGTAGAGAATAGGACTAACGAGGCATTTTTGGCCCTAGATCTGGATCTATTAGAAGAAAGAAAAGAGAAAGCAGCAATTCGGCTAGGGGAATACTAGTAGTAGCTTGCTAGGGCTTACAATAAGAAGGTCAACTCACGAGAGTTTCAAGTTGGGGACCTCGTCTTGAGAAAGGTTGTTGGCAACAAGAAGGATCCCAAAGAGAGCAAGCTTGGCTCAAATTGAAAGGGACCTTATAGAATCATCTCGGTCGCCAGCAATGGGGCATATCGGTTTGAAAACAGTGAAGGCAAAAAGTTGCCAATACCCTGGAATACTTGCAATTTGAAGTTTTTCTATCATTAGATTTTTAGTTTTTAATTAAAATTTTTTGTTATTAGCTGAAGTAATAATAAAATTTTAGCTCGATTTTTAATTTCAAACTTGTGTAATATGACTGACCAGTCCCTTGGCGATGTCTCTGATTGAAACATGATGAATAACATAGACTTACTATATGGTAGAGTTGAATTATACTTGCATATAATAGAGTTGAACTAAGTTGGCGATGTTTCTGATTGAAACATGACGAATAACTTAGATTCATTATATGGTAGAGATGAAATTATACTTGCATATAATGGAGTTGAACTAAGTTGGATTAACCTAGATCCGCCATATCGGCATAATCAAACTCAGATTGGAACTAGTGCATTTGAGTAGGATTAGCAGACGAACCAAGGTTGAGAACCTCGGCCAGTCTCTATTTGAATCTAACCTTGGCAACAAAATCGTAGACACATGCTTAATGAGAACCCAAGTGAAACTTAAGTTCACATTAGGGATAGAGAGCTAGAGAATGATGAGTAAAAGTTTAAAGTACTTCGGGACTTGGCTTATCACTTGTTGAAATTTTTAGAAAAATTTACAAGTTGAAGATAAGCTGAGGTAATATTACAAGAAGTACATACGTACTTGCCGAGATGACCAGGTTTGTCCACCTCGAGGAATATAGAAGACATAATTCTTGATAAGAAAGAGTAAAGTGGCAAGTTTAAAACCAACACTTATGAAAATACTTTTACAATGTTTTCAAGTGTTAAACCAAGGCCGAGGTAAACAATCAAGAAGTTATGTCCGGGGTATTATACTATGAAGAGGTTATACAGATAAAGGTACACTTTGAAGACATGTAAAAATATTCTAAGTATGGAAGCAGTAAATCATGCAAACACATGAAAGAAGAAATTATACTTGCATTCAAAAGAAAAAAGGCACTTTGACCTGTAGAAAGATTACTTGTTCTGATATAAAAAGGGCACATCGGCCAAATACAAAGCTAACATTGTTCAAAACAAAGTATTACAGCTAAGAAGGAAACAGAGAACGAATACAAGGAAAAACAGAAATATCCTAAGTGTTAGGATTGACTTCATCGGCTGGTGGTGTTACATTTTTGTCAGCCTCTACCTCGGCATCAATCTCACGTAGTGTGTCATCAAGGCTCTTATTGGTGGTCTCGACCTCGGCCTCAGAAGTGGTCTTTTGGACCTCGTCCTCCTCAGCCTGAGTCAAGTCCAGGACTTGCTCATTCAGAGTTAGAGACTTGGCCTGAGCAGAACCAGCATCGGCTGTCACCTCGGCCTCTTCATCATCCTCTTCTTCTTCGCTTTCTTCTTCCCCAGCCTTAGCCTCAGATTGGTTTGAAGCAGGAGGGAATGACACTGCAAGTCGGCCTTCGTCTTAAAGGGGAGAATCCTCGGGGACAACCAACTCCTTCAGAGCAGCCATCAAACCAAGGGAGTAACCCTTGTTGCATGCCTGTCTGACTTGTTTCTTGTACTCCTCACGGACGTCGGCTGCCCCCTCGGCATAGGCCTTCTCATCTGCCGCTTTGATTTCGGCTTCTTTTGTGGCCAAGGCACTTCGGATCTTTGCTTGGGCTTCGGCAGTTTTTGCTTCAGCCTCTTTTATTTTAGCTTTGAGGACCTGAGCAACAGCCTCTGCAGCACTGGCCTTTTCTTCGGCTTCATCTTGGGCTTGCTTAGCTACCTTAGCCTGATCTATCAAGACTTTTATCTTGGCCTCGGCTTTGTTTAAAGACTTATGAAAGCCAGCAGCCTCTTTGGTCTTGTGGACCAGCTCCTTCTTTATTACTTCTATCTCCATCACAAAGGAGTGGGCGTGCTGGATCGCCTAGAAGAAATGGAAAGAACAAAGTTAGTAAACTCTTTAAGTATGAAAACAGAGAATGGAGAGTACCAAGTGTTAGGAGTTTACCGGTACAGAGTGTTGCACCATTAGAGCGAAATTTTCGTATTCGCTGACCTTGGCCATACGGTTGAGGTCATTGGGGAGGAGCAATGCAGTAGAGAGGGCAACGCCGACCTCAATGTCTGTAGCGCTATCACCGGCTTTAATTGGCTTGTCCTCAATAGTAATTGATAAGGCCCAGAGGTCATTAGGTCTTTATGGACCCGAGGTGGTTGCAGATTCAGATCTTGGCCTTTTTTACTGAATATTTTCAGAAATATCAACCTCGGCAGGCCTCTTCTCGGGGGCAGAGGAACTTTTCTCAACCTCGGCCAATTTTGAAATCGGCAAGGTGTCCTCAGAATCGATCTGAGTCACCGTTGCCTTTGCTTGGGCTTTCTTCAACCTCTTTGGCTTGGCCTTTGGCTGGGACTGTGAAAGGGAAGATTGGAATGTTACGATGCCCAGGATGTCGGCCAAAAGGCCTTCGACTACGGCCTTGTTATGCCTCATCTCGTCGGCGGTGACGATGACTGTAACCTTGGTGCCAAAGTGAATTGCCGGTAGTGCAGTTGGTGGGTTAGCTGGATCGAAAGCCGACGCCTCAGAACTTCGGTGTTTTCGGCTACGAGTTCTACCAGCAGGAGTGTTGGTGGGAACTCGGCAATGGCGACGGCAACGACGTTGTGCTGGAGGAATTAGTTGGGGAGCAGATGTTGATGGTTGCTCTGCTGGGTCAGATGTTGAGGCTTGGTCAGGCCGTGGTGACGAAGTGGTAGGAGGAGTTATTACTGAGGGTGGAGACTTGCTCTTCTTGGGAACGTTGGGCAATGTGGATTTATAGGTCGGGATGTAGTTGAGCAGCAAAGAGGCCTTGCACTAATTGAGGGGCAAGCCTATCAGCTTCTTGAAGTCTTTGTTGGGAAATAAAGTTTTGCAGAAGTCCTTTGGTGGCTGGGGAAGAGCTGCAAGTAAAAAACAGACATTAGAACATATAAAAGGAACAAAGTAATAAAGACTTAAAAGTAAGAAAAGTGACACTTGGTTCTTACCATTACCCTTTTTAAAGACTGATCGGCTCAAGGGGTAGAGGTGGAGGTCATCATCTGGTCGGAACTCCCAGTTGCCCGAGATGATGAAATAATCATCTCCAGCACCTTTGTTGGAGTCTGGGAGGTCGACAATAAGTTTGTACTCGGTCAACCTCGGCTTAAGGTAGTAGATGTAGCCTTTTTCCGATTTAAGGTCACACATGGTATAGCAATATTGGATGTCAGCTAGTGTTATCCTAGCATTTTTTCAGCTAGCTAGGGCAATTATACCATTTATAACTCTGTAGGAGTTAATAGCTAGCTGTATTGGGTTAAATTTGTAATAATGAAGGACTTGGCAAAAAAAGATGTCAAGAGGGAACCTAAGTCCATACTCGATGAAAGTAACTACTGGGAAAGGCATGAGGTTGTCATCGGGCATAATGGAGTCCTCCTCCCTAGCTAACCTGAGTTGGACATTGGCAGAAATAGAAAACTCCCTCCTATAATGCTCAAGTTTTTCCGGGGTATCCACCCTCTACCTAAACATATGCATGATGTCGGCTAGAGGAATAGGGTGTGAGAATTCAGAAGAAAGAGGTTTGTGTGGGTTTTAGGGACCTCGACTAAACCCAAAACAGAAACTGGGATAAGGGTTTTTCAGGATCAAGGGGAGTTTGTTTCAGTTTTCCTAAGAAAGTGATTTCTTTACCAAAACCCAAACCTAAATCTATGTAGAAGCAGAGAAAAAAAGGCAAGAATCTAGAAAATGCAAACAAGGAAAATAGAAAAAAAAAGAAAAAAAAGAGTGTGATTCAGACTCAAGAAAGAAATAGGAAATCAAGAACATTGTAACGAAGTGTGTGCAGGTGTGCAAAGCCAAGAACGGTGGCAAAATAAACAAATGTGCAAGTGGTGTGTGTATATGTATACCTAGAAAGAGATTGGGTAGAAACAAAATCATGAAACAAACGTGCTCGATACACGAATGATGGAATTCAACACACAAGTAAATATTCAAGAACACGAACAGGTCCGCAATAGCAACAGTTGAATACAATAAAATTTTGAAATAAATTGAAGGCTGAAAAAAGGGGAACAATGACTTACCAAAGAAGATGGAGCTGATATAAAACTCGCCGGAGTCAGACGGCGTGAGTAGTGAAAACTAGATGACGAAATACTCACCGAAGGAGATGATTAGAGCAAGTTGCAGAAGCTTCAAAGTACGAAAATGGAGGATTTAGGTTTGTTTAGAGAGAGAAGAACTTGAAACGCAGAGGGGGAACGAAGATGCAAAGGTGAAAAGACGGAGAGAGAATGAAGTGTTTTTGGTTAAACATGAAAAGGTGGCAAAAGCACAATTAGTGTGCCTAGGACGACGTGTCTGTCAAGTGGCGCACGCAGAAGCGAAGCGATTTGATGGCACGTGTCAGGTACCAGTTAATGAGGAAAAGACACGTGGCAAAAACGGTTGAGAAGCCATGCATGACAACTCATACGCAGATGGAACTCTTGGAGTTCTTGATTTAATGAAGCAAAGGCCTCGGCTAGGGGGACGATCTCGGTTAAAGAACTTAAAATTTTTTTTTTGTTTTTGGTTTTTGGGCGTTGGTAAAATAGATTGCAGTCTTGGTCATATGGGAGCCGACGAGTTATGACCTCGGTAATGAAGGGTATGGCAAGTTTTAGCCGACGTGCTATATGGACGAATGATGTAGGTTCCATCACCTTAGGATACCGAGGTAACAGAACCTAGGGGGTAGTTGTGGGGGTATATTTTTGTGAATAACAACACGTGGCCAAGGTGGCACTGAAGTGCCAGCCGAGGTGCCACGTGTCCTGGTCATGGCGCCGAGGTTATCTCGGCTAGGCCGAGGTTATCTGCGGAGATACCGGAGTTTGGGATGAAAGGATAAGGAACAAGAGTCCTAGAATGGGGGAGGACCTCAGTCTGGATAAATATAAAACTCTTGGGGAGTTTATCTTTATCTAATGGAGAGTCCAGGATAAATATTGAGCCAGAGTCCATTGAAACTAGGCTTCTATAGGGACCAAGTTAGTGCAAGCTATAAAAGAGAGACACCCTCGTGGGTCTAAGGTACGCTTTTTGTATCATGGCTTGTAAGTTAAGCACTATTTGCTATCTTTGAGAGATAATTGAGTACTGACTTGATCGTCGGAGTGCCCCGGGTGGATGAACTGCCGCCGGAGTCTCATCTTTCTGTGACAGGTCGTTCAGGTGCAATCTATTCTGCCGGTGTTCTCCAGCTGAGTACCTGTTTGGCAGTGTCGTCAGAAATCAACACCCACACAAGGTAAGTTAGCTTATTAAACCGTGTTTATTTATTTCTTTGATCTTATTTATTTATTTTGTGTATTTTGCTTCTAGTTCTTGGCTGCAAATGGAGTACCAAGGAGTCTTCCAACTACTCTGAGCCACCTTAATTATCTCTCGTTTCATGGTATTTGTTTTGGGGAACTGGATGACGTCTCTATTGTTGTTTGCTTAATCAGAAGCTCCCCAAATTTGGGAAAAATTAAAATTGAGGTCAAGTATTTACAGATATTATTATTTCATATGTTCATGACGTATATTTTGAATCTTTAGGCTGAGATAGAGTTCCATTTTCTTCTTTCCAGGTACGTACTCATGACACTGTTGATGATGTTATTGTTGATCCTGTTCTAGAACTTTTAGAAATGCAAGACTGGTCAGATGTCTCTTTAAATCAACTTCGAGAGGTGGAGATGACAAAGCTATCTGGGACAAGGTTTGAATTGGAGTTTATTATGCTTCTATTAGCCAAATCGCCAATGCTAGAGACAATGCATATTGAACCGAAATCAGCAAATCACTAAGGCAGAATGTATGTGCCACTTGCGACTTTGCTTCAAGTTCTCTCCCATCAAGCTAATCACAAAGGCAGGACAGTCTCATATGTATGTATATAATATTGTATTGGTAACACTAGGGGAATTTGTATGGCAGTTATAAAATTCTTAGTCATGAATTATATGGTTCTTAATTATGAGGTTTTGTCATTATCAAATTTATGGTGGATTTGATTATGAGGTTTTGTAGGGATGGTTATAAGCTACAATGACCTTGATTATGAGATTTTGTGATAGTTTTAGTTATAATCGTTTTTGGTTTTGATTATGTAATTTTTGTAGTGTTTGGTTATAAATCAAAGTGATTTTGGTTGAAACACTTTTGTGATATTTGTGTCATGAATCAATTTTGTGATATTTGTGTCATGAATCAATTTAGTTTTGATTATAATCTAAAGAGGGATTTACATATAGGTATTACTAAGTGAACTTATTGTTTAACAATAATTAATAATATTTTTTTATCATACATTATTAAAAACATCACTAATAGTTAATTTTTAGCGATAATTAAAAATTGTCACAAAAAATGTCGTAAATTATAAATTTTAGTGACATTAATTTTTAACTTTCAGCGATAATTTAAAAAATTCGTCACAAAAAAATATCACTAGTTGTAAATTTTAACGACAATTTATAAAAAAATCATAAAAAAAAAAGTCATTAATTATCACTTTTTAAAGATGTATGTAAAAAATGATCAAAAAAAATTATTTTTAATAATAATTTTATTACAACTTATTTTTAATAAGATTTAATAAAAATTAAATTTAACTATTATTACCTATTACTGAAGCTTTGATTAACCAGCTTAGGGTATGATATAAAATCATCCCTTATTTATAGATGAAATTAGGGTTTACAAGAGAGACAAGATGGGCCCTAAGGGCAGCATAGAATAATACAAACCCTATAATGCAACTTTCGGTGAATAGAAAATACAATACTTTTGGCTAATATAATATATGCTAACACTCCCCCTCAAGCTGGTGCGAAGATATCTCTCATGCCCAGCTTGCCTAATATGTCATGAAATGGTTTATTCCCAACCCCCTTGGTGAGAATGTCAGCAAGTTGTTCACCAGACTGGACAAAAGGAGTATAAATGGTACCACTAGTGAGTTTCTCCTTAATGAAATGGCGATCAATCTCAACGTGTTTCGTCCTGTCATGTTGAACTGGATTGTGAGCGATGTTGATGGCGGCCTTATTATCACAGTATAACCACATGGAGTCCTTCTGATCAATACCTAGATCACTCAACAATAACTTGATCCATAAATGTTCACACACACCTTGTGCCATAGCTCTAAACTCAGCTTCTGCGCTTGACCTGGCAACCACATTTTGTTTCTTACTCTTCCAAGTAACTAGGTTGCCTCTTACAAATGTAGAATACCCTGAAGTCGATCTCCTATCAGTTACTGATCTAGCCCAGTCAGTATCTGTATAGGCTTCCACATAAAGATGGTCATACTTTGAAAAATAAAGACCCTTACCAGGGGCAGACTTCAAGTACCTCAAGATTCTCATGACAGCCTCAAGGTGAATCTGATGAGGAGCATGCATAAACTGACTAACCACGCTGACAGCAACAGTAATATCAGGACGGGAGTGAGATAGGTAAATGAGTTTACCCACTAATCGCTGATAGCTCCCCCTATCAACAACTTCTCCTCCTTCATCATCCCCCAATTTCTGATTAGGTTCCAGTGGAGTGGCACATGCCTTGCGACCAAGCATCGCTTTCCTTCAACAAGTCAAGCACATATTTTCTCTGTGAGATAAATATCCCATCCTTAGAGCGAGCAACTTCAATTCCCAGAAAATACTTCAAGCTTCCCAAGTCTTTGATTTCAAACTCATTAGCTAAATATTTCTTCAACAGAGGTATTTCCCCACTATCATTGCCTGTAAGAACTATGTCATCTACATAAACAATAAGTGCTGTAGTCTTACCATGTGAGGAATGTTTCACAAACAATGTATGATCTGCCTGACTTTGTTTGAAGCCATATTTAAACATAGCCTGAGTGAATCTCTCAAACCAAGCCCTGGGAGACTATTTGAGACCATATAATGACTTCCGAAGCTTGCATACTTTGCCTTCTGTCTGATGATCCTCAAAACTAGGAGGAATGTCCATATATACCTCTTCTTCGAGGTCACCATGGAGAAAGGCATTCTTGACATCAAACTGATAAAGCGGCCAATCAAGATTAGCTGCTAGAGAGAGAAGTACTCTGACTGAATTCATCTTAGCCACGGGTGCGAAGGTCTCCTGATAATCAATGCCATATGTCTGAGTAAACCCTTTTGCCACAAGTCTTGCCTTGTAACGCTCAATAGACCCATCTGCTTTGTGTTTCACAGTATATATCCATTTATATCCCACAGGTCGTTTTCCTGTAGGTAACTCAGTCAATTCCCAAGTGCCATTCTTCTTAAGTGCTTTCATTTCCTCAATCATGGCTAGTTTCCACTCAGAGGTAGCAAGAGCATCTTGAAAATGGTTAGGAACGCTAACAGGGGAAATATTGGACACAAATGCTCTATATGAGGATGACAAATGAGAGTACGACACAAACTGTGAGATAGGATGTTGAGTACAAGATCTCACACCCTTTCTCTCGGCAATAGGAACATCTAGATCAAAGGATTCAAGAGATTCAAAGTTACCTAGACTCTCATCAGAAGCAGGAGATGGCAGTGGAGTAGCAGAAGTGGTCCCTTGTGTCCAGTTAACTTGTTGTCTGTCTATATCCCGGACATAAACATGCCCGACCTTATCCTTGGTGACAGTGGGTTCTATAGTCCCAGTTGAAGAGGGTGGTGCAAGAACAACTGGTTCCACCATAGGAGGCACAAGACTCACTTCCACCATAGGCTCCCCCGAAAATGAGAACGGTGACACCGGAGAGGACAAGAAATAGGACTGGGACTCAAAGAAAGTAACATTCATGGATACAAACCACTTACGAGACGAAGGGTGGTAACATTTATACCCCTTTTGAGTAGGAGAGTAACCAAGGAAAACACACTTGAGGGAGCGAGGGTCCAACTTACCACGAGAGGGAGAGTGATTATGAACAAAACAGACGCAACCAAAAATTTTGGAGGAAATAGAAAACAAGGACTGAGAACCTAGGAGGACGTGAAGAGGAGCCTGTTTTTGCAAGACCGGGGTAGGAAGACGATTAATAAGATGGGCAGCAGTGAGAACAGCGTCGCCCCAATAGGCCCGAGGCACATTCATAGAAAAACACATGCACCGAGCCATGTCAAGAAGATGCCGATTCTTGCGTTCCGCCACCCTATTTTGTTGAGGGGTATTGGTGCAAGAGGTCTGATGGATAATGCCATGAGGAGAGAAATATTGTCCTAACCCAGAATCTATGTATTCCCCGCCATTATCAGAACGAAAGATTTTGACAGTGGCCCCAAACTGAGTACAAATCATCTTATGAAAAGTGCGAAACACAGAGAAAACCTCACTCTTATCTTTCATGAGATACCCCCAAGTAGTACGAGAAAAATCATCAATAAATGTAACAAACCATCGATGACCTTTCACAGACATGACACGAGAGGGACCCCAAACATCAGAATGTATTAAGGAAAAAGGAACTAAACTTTTATTCAAATTGGGAGCAAAAGAAGCTCTGTGTTGTTTTCCGAGTTGACAAGACTCACAAAGAAAGTCAGACACATGATGATTGGTGAAACCAGAAGGAAATAAATGCTTAAGTAAATGAAATGAAGGATGCCCAAGACGCCGATGCCACAGCAATAAATCAGCGGGGTTAGTAGAAGATGTGGTGGAAGAATAAGCAAGTTTGTCCGGTTGATCTAGGAAGTAGAGACCATTTTCTGCACTACCACTGCCAATCGTCCTCCTCGTGACAAGGTCTTGAAAAATACAATGATCAGGAAAAAACGTCACACTACAATTCAAATCCTGGGTGAGACAACTCAAGGATAACAGATTAACAGAAAAATTGGGAACATGGAGAACAGAAGACAGATGTATGGTAGGAGTGACGTGGACTAAACCTTTTCCAGAAATGGAAGAAACAGTACCATCGGCAATCCTAACTTTGTCCTGACTTGAAGAGGGCTTATAGACAGAGAAAAGATCAGAGGAGCCAGACATATGATCTGAGGCACCAGAATCAATGATCCAAGGTAAAGACTTATAACACAGGAAAGCACAAGAAGAAGAGGCTAAGTTACCTGAGCGGGCAAAGGATGAGAAGTCAGATCGGGAGCGGAGAAGGCGGCGGTCCAACAATTGGCGCAAAGCATCCTCCATTCGATGTCGAAGTTTGGCCAATGTAAAGTAATTAGAATCAAGTGGATCAACGACACTAGTTTGATGAGCCCAGGAATAGGAACCACGTCCTTTAGAGTGACCTGACCAACCGCCTCGAGAACTAGACCGATCACCTCGACCCCCAGATGGAGTCCCATGAAGCTTCCAACATGTCTCACGAGTATGCCGCGGCTTCTTGCAATAATCACTGAAGACAGACTCTTTAGCAGTAGACGGAGGAATGGGAGTTAGGCTGAGGCCATCTCGGGGAGTAGATAGTAATGCTGAACGGTCAGTAGAGACATGAGACATCATAGCAGACCGGCGACTCCCCTCATTCTGTACATAGGCAAATGCCTCCTGAAGTGAAGGAAGAGCATCCATACCCAAAACTCGACCCCTAACTAGATCATATTCCACATTTAGGCCGGCTAAAAATTTAAAGACTCGTTCCCGTGCGATGAACTTCTTGTACCCGACAGAATCAGCAGGGCAAACGGGCTTATAGTCTTCTAGGTGGTCAAGGCGTTTCAAATTGGTGAGGAAAGTGAAATCTTGAAGAACACCGCTTCCTGATTTGAGCTCTCAATAGAGCGGCGTAACTCAAATGCCTGTGAGAAATTCCCTTTATGGAATAGGTGACCACAAAGATCCCAAACTTCCTGGGCAGTCTCCATAGACAAGTAGCCCTCACCAAGTTCTGGAACCATCGAATGGATAAGCCAACTCATAATCAAGGAGTTGTTAATCTCCCATTGGTCATATCCTGAGTCAGTGGTACTAGGTACCTGTATCCTGCCATCAACATACCCCATCTTCCCTCTGCTCTTCAGAAACATAGTCAAACTTTGCGACCATGTTAGGTAGTTCTGACCATTAAAGAGAGAGGTGGTGATTTTCATACTAGGGTTGGGGTTCTCAGTCATGGTAGTAGGTATAATGGGACTCTCACTCCTCGGTGTTTGAGAAGAAGAGGATACACTGGAGGAATCTGTCATGGATACAATACTACTAAACCCGCAACAAAACTAATGGTAATCACAAACCCAGAAGGTGGTGGTGAAAGAACAAGCACAATGACCACTATAAGAGCATAACAAAATTAAGAAATCATTATATATATATATATATATATTTTTTGTTTTTTGTTTTTTTTTTTGTTTTTTTGTTTTTTGTTTTTTGTTTTTTGTTTTTTGTTTTTGTTTTTGTTTTTATTTTTTTATATATACTGCTTTATTTATTTATTTATACATGTATGAGTCGGTGTGTTATACAAAACAAAACAGAGGTATATCATACCTAACAGAGACGAAGGCGATAGAGGCAAGAGGCGAGACGAGCGTGAGCTAAGCCGAGAGGCGAGACGGCAGCGAGGCTCGACGAGATCGACTAGAGGCTTAGAGGTGATCGGCTATGACAGAGATGGAGGAGAAGGGACGGCATTTCATCGAGGCGAAAAGACGGTGACAAAGACGAGCGAGGAGATCGAGGAGAACTGAGGACGACGGCGACTGAGGCGGAAGACGAAGACGAAGCAGAGTATCTACCGAGGTAAGTTTCGAACCCTAGAGTGAGGGTGTTCCGAAACCCTAGAGCAGAAGCTCTGATGCCATGAAGCTTTGATTAACCGCTTAGGATATGATATAAAATCATCCCTTATTTATAGATGAAATTAGGGTTTACAAGAGAGATAAGATGGGCCTTAAGGGCAGCATAGAATAATACAAACCCTATAATGTAATTTTCGGTGAATAAAAAATACAATACTTTCGACTAATACAATATATGCTAACAATTACTACCCCTCACTTTGATAGATATATATAACTCACTCGCTCAACCAAAAAAAACACAAAAAAAATTAAAGAAGATTAAAAAAAACAGGGCAGAGGGAACCTTGATAGGAGGAGGTTGAGAAGACATCTTTTCTTTGTAAAGAACCTCGCCCTTGACAGAAGGGGAACTTGCCCGATAGCAGCTTCTTGAGTTGGGACCGTAAACTTGAAGTAAGTCAAAAAAAAAAAAAAAAAAAAGATTTCTAGTCTGATTTTTTTATTATAGTTCTATGATTTATGGTTGAAATATGATGTTGTTTCATTGAGGAGCTCTTTTATAGGATTGGATTAGTTTCTGTGATGTTACTTTAATGTCGTACTCTAAGAAATTTAAAACCCTAATTTACTCTTAAAACCCTAATACTTGGCAGATTTTTTGGGTTTTTTTTTTTTCCCGTTCAATTTTACAGCCAAACAAATATAATTATCAAAGTTTGTGAAGGGTCTAATTGTAGAATGGTCCAATCCAGGTTTTTGGGACAACCAAACAGGCCCTTCCCTCCCTTGTAGTTGTTTTGATTGTACATTGGTAATAACATTGAATTTGAAGTCTGTTCAAATCTCTCTAAATTTTTAATGTGTATCCAATTTATTGTTTGTGTTTTTGTGAAAGATTCAACCACTGCAATCATGAGATCATGAAACCTTTATCACCCTTTCTGGACGTGGTTATAAAATTTTATGTTTCAGCAAGGGATTCATAGCGCGTAATATGACTGTTGATTTGACCCAAATTCATGGTCTGCCATATATAAATAAAGACAATACAAAAGAAGAAGTGGAGGTGGTTGTGGCGGTTAGATATGAATATGGTGTTGTGTGAGAGAATCAAGAGGATAGGTGAGAGATGAGTAGGAAAAAGGAAGATTTCTAGGTGTTGGGAACTGGTGTTTGTGTGTGTGTTTTGATGACTGAGAACTCGGCCTGTGTAAGATCCTTTAGAACCACCGTAGGCATGTAAACTTGTGGTACAGAGGTCACCCTTAAGCTTGTGACCCCGAGGGAGTCCTCTAATGTTTTGTGGGCAAAACTTTATATTTCTCAAGTTCTACAGTGTTGGCATTTTAATTTATTAAGGTTGATGAAGGCCATGTGTTACAAGAGATAGATAACAGAGAAGATGGAAAATGATGAAGAGGCGATCCATTGTGGTGGGACTCATCCTTTCTTATATTGAATGGCTATGTGGCAAGATCTAGTTGAAGGTTATAAAAAATTAGATATTTTATGGGTGATTTGTATAATATATATCAGCTATTTTTATTTATTATTCTAAATAAAAGTTAGTGGTATCAGTGTTAGTTTAGAAACCGTATTGGTGTTAACGTAATCTAAGATTTTTTTTTTTGGTTGGGGGGGGGGGGTGTTAAATGGTTTGTGATTATTTACAAATATCAAGAGAATTATATCAAATTGGACAATCAACTATGTAATAAAGTTCAACAACACATACCTGAAAACTTAACCATAACATTCACAACATCAATACAAGCAAGAGCCCCATTATAGGGAAGAAATAAACAGTCCCCCTAATAGGAAAGAAAGAAATAATCTTTGCACTTGGCAATGATACCCCCAACCTTTCAGTTGAGTATACAAGAATGGCAAACTAATCTAGCCCTTTTTGGTTGATAATAAGTATAATTGATATGCTAGATCAGGGAGGGTAGAATGCTTAATACAACCATAAATCTATTTGTTTGGGTTTAGGAAGATGCTTTCTCCTTTTCTTATTTTTTATTTTATTTACAGTCACAGAGGTTGGTTACTAAAATGTTATTACATGAGATAATGACAATATGCTATTGATTATTGTTCTTTCCTTTTGTGTCAGGAAATGTTATGAACTACCATAAGGAGGGCCTGCCGATATGATTTGATTGCCCTGATTTTCTAAACAATAGTCATCACAAATGAAGAAAAATTGTTGTTTAACCTCTGATATTATCAGTGAGCTTCCTGCCAATATAATAGAAAACATCTTAATGTGTATGCCGCTACGAGATGCAGTGAGGACAAGTGTTTTGTCAAAGAAGTGGAAGTATAACTGGGTAAAACTTCCACAACTTGTATTTGATGATATGTTGTGCCAAGAATGGACGCAAGACCAACAGTCAAATAGAAATAGATTTTTCAGATCAAATAAAAAAACTAGAAATAGATTTTTGTTTACTATATATCAAGTAATGTTACTTCACCGTGGACCTATACTTTAGTTCATTCTCTCTATTCATGGACTCAAAAGTTGTTCTCAGATTGACACCTTTATAATGTTTTTGTCAAGCAATGGGGTCCAGGAATTCACTCTTCAAATTTGGAGGGGCGAACCCCATAAATTGCCTTCATCTCTATTTTCATGTCAAAAGCTGACGCATTTGAATCTCCGGTACTGTGTATTTACACCACCGACAACCTTTAATGGGTTTAGTAGGGTTGTTTGCTTGGAGTTTTGTGAAGTCATCATCAAAGCAAAAACACTTGCAAGTTTGGTCTCCAGTTGTTCTCTACTTGAACAATTGACACTTGAAAGTTCCGCTGCTTTTGGCTGTCTTGAAATTGATGCTCCTAATCTCAAGGTCCTACACTTGGTGGGGATTTTCAACTCTATTTGTTTCAAGAATACATCCCATCTCACAATTGTTTCAATGTGTTTTCCCCCCAATGGGATGCGATTTAATGAAGGAGGGACATTTGACTGGGTTAATCTTTTTCGTAGCCTACCTGTTCTTGAAATCTGCACATGGCCGGTTATTATGTGAAGGTAAGATTTGTTGCACAGCTTTATTTCGTTCATTTGGCACGTAATAGTTTCTTAATTTGATCTCATTTCTGCTGTTTGCACAAGTCTTTGGGTGCAGGCATTAAACACAGGCGTCTTCCGACTTTAACGCACCTTAAAATTCTGAAGTTATCTGATATATGTCTTGAGTTAGCTGAAGAGTCCGTTGTGCTTTAGGCTTGAATAGATTCTCCCCAAGATTGCATAAACTTACAATTGAGGTGAGTTATGATCGATGATTCTATTACTTGTATGTATTTTGAATATTTATATTGATACTATTATGTTGTCTTCTGTCTAGGCATTTTCCACCAGGGACTGTTTTTCAGATTCTGTTGTGAAATTGTCTGAATGGAGGGGCAAGTTAAATCTCTATTTCAATGAGCTTCGAGAGGTGGAGATGCATAGTGTATCTGGTACTAGTCATGAATTAGTATTCATCATGATTCTGTTAGACAATTCCCCAATATTGGAGACCATGGTTATCAAGCCAGATCCGACAAAGGTTTCTGATGGAGGATTGAGGATCTTGAAAGAGGTGTCACAATTTCGACGTTTGTCACCCACGGCGAAAATCACGTACAAAGATCCAGATGCAGGATGGCATTCCATGTTTTTGTTGGTCCAAGTTAAAAAGCAATTATTTTTGACTGATGCAATTGGTTTTGATGAACTGTCTTCTTTTAAGTTTTGGGAAGAAAACGGTTCACAATGATGCTTTTCTTGATTGAAAATTTAGAGGGCATTATTTTAACATTGTGTATATACCAGGATTGAACTATATATATCTCATCTTTGCTGTTGCTTTATTTGAGATCATTATTCTATTTAATAGGATAAAGCCACTTTCAAGAGGCTTGCTTGAGAGTCTTGCCCCCACCTCCCTTGTCCTTGTGATCCTCACTATAGGGCCTTAGTGTCTAGGTGCCCCCATCCAAGGGTCAATACCTTGATGCCACACTCATTTGTGTCTTTTGGAGAGCCAAAAATATGCCTAAGAAGTTGTTGGTATAAGTGCAAGCAAAAGCCCAAGGCATAGTGCAAGATAGCCCAAGGTATGCCATGAAACAACTTAGCCACAGCAGGCCACAGACTTGCCTGCTCAAGTAGCAACTTTAGGCCAACTTTTGGAGGGTCAAATGTAGTCTTTTTGCCTTACAAATTTTTATGTAAATACCTTAGTATCAAAGGTGTTTTGGGACCAAGAGTTGTAATTTTTCTCTTTTTGTAGAATTTTTAAAAATTCATTATGACTTCTCAAACGTAGTGGATATTTCCTCCTGCTAGCTAGGAAAAGGTTTAACAAGCTATATTAAGGAGGGGTACCCAAGTGTACCAGACCACTTGTGCCTTTAATATACCGCAACCTAGCTTATGGTAAGACAATTTTTGTAGCATTTTTGGTGCATTGTTCAACTATTGTAATGCCTTCTTTTGATCAATGAAAAGTTCATTTGCCTTTAAATTGTGCAAAGCCTTTCAATTGTTTTACTTTAATTTTAGCTTGTTGATTGCTATTTTGTGACTTGTCTCCACTCTTGTGGCTCATCAACTTAAGTAATATTGTGTTTGCTTGTCTTTGCAAACCTTTTGAGCATTATTAGCGGGCTAGTGAAGAGAGTTAACTAACGCCACACACACTTACATATCTTTGTCAAGACTTTCACATTACTAGTGTGTGGCACTTAGCCAAGGGGCAAGAGGTTGAAACCAGAACCTCTCTCTTTGCCTATACAAACTTTTAGTTTGGACAAGTGCCATTCTAGTAGCTTTTTATGTGTCACCATAGCTTCTACAATTCAAGTGCTTAGGACTTGTTTGGTTCATGAATTTAGGTAGAAATTTGGAAAGGGTAAGAGTGTGAAATGTAATTATATTCACATTTCACTCACTTTTTTTCTTTTATTTTTTAATTCTCTACACAAATTTATAAACTAAACATAACCTTAATGTTCCTCGCTTTCCCAAGTCCTCCATATTGTCATAGCAAAGCAAACCCTTCCTTTCTAGAAGTTATTCAATGCTCTTAAGATAATGTTCACAATCACATATGGTCCACATTCGACCATTCATATGTTTTAAAGATGAGAAGGAACAAATTTGCTCTCTAAAATGATGATAGTAAAAATAAATCTCTCTTAATGATGACGAATCTTCATATGTTTTAAAGATAATAAGGAACAAATTTGCTCCTAAAAATGATGATAGTATAAATAAATCTCTCTTAATGATGATGACAGAAGAATTAGATTGATAAATGTAAAGGAATGTTATCAAAGAATAATTAAGTCGTTTTTCTTAAGATTTTTTTTTTTTTTCACGAATAATAAGTGTAATAACCATAGGCAGACGAGTTTTCTCATTCACAAAATATTATTTTCTGATAATAGACAACAAAATTAATAATCGTACATTGGCATTGAAAGAAAATTTGTATCAAATTTACCTACTAAATACGATTGCATGTTTGTTTTACTAGTGGCTTTCCTCGAAGCATGGACGGAGTTAAGTTTTTTTTTTTTTTTTTTAAATTTAAGTAAGCCAAACACTCTATACAAAAACTACAACAAATAATGCCAGTTATATTTAAATTTTTTTAGGTGGTAATTTGCAAATTGTAATAGCAGCCGTTAATAATAATGTATATGTAAGAAATGTGATCAAATATATTTAAAATGTATACAAAAATATATGATAATATGTGAAAATTTTATATTATTTTATTATTAATGAGGGTCTCTAGACTGGTTATTAGTTTATGTGATACATCCCATAAGTAGTGACGGAGTTAAAAAAATTAAATTAGACGGGGCATTTATTAATTACAATATTAAAAAATTTTATAAAAATATTTCACGCAAATTTTACGATTGATTTCGAAAAACATCAAAAAAATAATGTTATTTGTAACAAAAATATTATAGACAATACAAAAAAAAATATATGGATATAAATCTTAAAATAAATTATATAATGATAATTTTTTTTTTATACAAAATTTGATTAAAAATTTAATATAATGGTAATACCACGTTATCATTGATATATGATGTCACCAAGTAATAGTATATAAATGCATAGAGTGTGAACCTCACATGTCAAATGTAACTAACAATTCAATAAATTTCATATGTTTATAGTGAGATTACTTATACTTGTTGTCAATAATGATGACATCAACATTACATTTAAAAAATTTCATAGCTAATATGATTTATAATAGTCGCTTCATTTTCAATTTAAATAACTATTATTGTTTTCATAATTTTTAAGATGTCATTAACATTTCACTCTAATAATATTTTTGTAATTTTTTTATTTAAAATACTTTCTTTATGTTTGCAAAGTTTTAAAAAAATTAATCCCAAATCCAAAGAAGAAATGTGATCCCCTGGGCCTTCACTCTCTCTGCCACTCATCTAGTAAATATGTATCTGTATAAATAATACCGAACTCTGTCATGTTAAATAATAAATATAAATAAATTAATAATATATATAAAGTGTGTCACAATGATAAATATAAATAATTAAAGATGATGTAGGTCGAAAGACACCACATTGAGGCTACTTAAGTTACATTTTTAGTCTTTCAATTTTATTTATTTAGTGGAGATAATGTGTTTCGTGCACTTGTACAGATTTGGCAAGAAATACGTAATCTCAATCAAAAAGGGCGTGAAAGCAGATTCTCCGTGCGAGAAGTGAAAAATTGAGCTACAGACCATCGCGTCACTCCACCCAGGACGGCGATGCACAGAATTTTCGGTGTGTTTTGATGAGAATAAAAGAGAAAAAAATAGGCTAACCTAGGATTGGAATTTTTATTTGAAGAAAATAGAGACTAAGGTTTTAAAAAGGTGATTTCTCCTCAAGCTTAAAGCACAACTTCCATGGGGGCTTCTTCCTCATCCTCTTCCTTTTCCCACTCCTCCATGAGTGGCTAATCTTATTTTCTAGGGTTTTGATGAAATCCTAACCATGTAATAGGATTTTTCATAAGCTTTGATTGTGAATCGGTTTGAATCATTGTATGGATGATTTAGAAGTTTTTAATCATTGTTATTTTCATATCTTCAAGTATTTTACTCTTTATGATTGTTTAATGCTTTCTATACATTAGTTTTTTTTGTATTTGCATTCAAAATACGAGACGAGTTATGCTACGAGAGACGGGGCGTGTTGCTACCGTAGTTTAGAGCAAATGCTTTGTACTTCTCGAGATGATTCGTGCCTGTACGTTGAATGCGACAACTCTCTTGATTAATATTTCAAACTTGTAGTTGTGAGATATTAAGCATTTCAAACCGGATTGCAATTGATGGCCGACGTTAAATCTCATTTATGTAGTTAGTGGTGAATTCTTTGCCCTAGGATTTTTTCCAAAAATTAATATCTCAAACTCCAATTTTAATTGTCAATTTAATTTCTCAATTTCATTTAATTCTTGTTTAATCATAAAATCTCTCAATCTTTTTAATCAAAATTAATTTAGGAATTTAGCGATTGAATTATTCTAGTTTTACATTTGTTCCTATGGATCGATACCTGAATTTGCCATAATTCTAAAAGAATTTAGTATAATGTAATATTTATTTTTAGTGTAGGTAATGACCCATCAAAAGATAATGATAAACATAATATTACATTTATTTTAATTGGTCAAAATTGATAATATTTTATTCATTTATAAAATATTATAAAGGAACGACCATCAATGATTGTGCTTGCCACTTCGCTCAATGGCCCTGCAATTTAAAAAATTGATTATAGTTTTGGAAAG